>CAOKZL010001176.1:600000-801086 GCA_948472985.1 Iguana delicatissima | reverse complement strand
ATTGTTTTCCTTTGAGGCTGTTTCTGAAAAGCAGAGAACATGTATTTTAAATCAATTAGCATTCTCAAATGGTATGTGTTTGTGCAGAGATACCAAAAGCAGGATGAGACAGTACTGAACCAACTCTTGCTCCCATTCTGTACTTTTAGAAAGTTTGCTAGTTGATAATGTCTTGTTTCCTTTTTTACATAGAAAAATGGCCAGCAGTTCTCCAGGAAGAGAAATCTGCCCTTACTGCAAAAAAACATTTAAACGGCTCAAATCCCACCTGCCTCACTGTAAGATGGCAGGAAGTCCAGACTCAAGTGAGGTTTTGTCTCCCACTGTGAAGGTCTGTAGTTCTGTCATGCCTGAACTGCTGATAGCTGAGAAGGAGAAAGGGAAGACTGGCAGCACAGAAACTGCCTCAAAAAAAGAAAAGAAGAGAAAACCTGACCTGACAAGGAACAGAACAACAAAATCCTTAGAAGAGTTGAAAATAGCTGGGACAGCACCAAACAGCAATCTGCATACAGATGGTGATACACAGGCACAAATTAAGCATGTTACTGAAAAGACACACAAAACCAAAGGCACCAGACAGAGAGCCTCAGAAGAGGTCTGTGCACAACCAGCTGAGAAAATGGTTTTAGAAATGACACGTGCAAAGAAGTCATCCTCAGTAAGGAAAAGCAGAAGTGAAATGACATCTGAGGAAAAAGAGTTTATGCCTTGTCTTGCATTAGAGCCACCAGTTCAGAATAGAAAACCCACTTCTGAATCTGCTAGCCAAACAGAATCTTTTGCCAAGCACAGGCCTAGTAAGGAGGACTTTGGAAACCAGAATGAATATAGCTGGCCTGATTCCTCTGCTGAAGATCAGCATATTACTGACAGAATAGATCTAGTGATAGAGAACCACCGTGTGAGAGTGTTGAGGAATATGCCTGGGTCTTCTGTTCAAAGTAACCCATTGCACGGAGCTTCCATCAACAACTACAAGATAAGTCAATGGCCTATAAAACCATCCCCAGGAAGTGAAAAGACTGACTCAACTAGTGGGCAGCAAGTTGTTCCAGTTACACAGAGTAAGGGTGGAAAGAGTGCTTTAGGGCTTGAACTTGCACAGAATGTTTCAAGTGCAGAGATAGGAGATGGCATCAGAACAGTTAAAGTAAATGCGTCGGTTGACTGTAACAGGGGCAACTGCAGAAAGTTCTCTGATGTTCCTCTTCAGCTGGCAGCAGCAAAAAAAAGCATAATAGATAAAGATCCTTTATTTTTGAAAAGAAAAGAAGAATATCCTAAAGGATCACATGTTTCTACCACTTTCAAGTCAGAGATTTATGCTGTGTTTGCAGAAGCACTTAGAGAAAAAGATGATGAAATATCGAACTATTCCTTAACTAGCCTGGGAAAAGACATTTCTTTACTTTCCGGGACCATTGTGAAACCAATATACAAAGCCTCAGAAATACCTTTAAGACCACCATCAGTCGATATGTTAGAAAGGACTAGTGTGGAGCCAAGTTCTTTGGGACTGGAGTTTTTTCCAGAACTGTATCCTAATTATGTCAGCCTGGGGTTACTTTCAAAGAGACTGCCTCAGTGGAATGTAAGAATTCCAGGAGCTCAAGTTCTTATTTTCCCTTCTGAAGGCAAGCATGGTAAAAGGAAACATTTTTCTTCACCGGTTTCTGAGAGAGCCATTACACTGAGTGTGTGCACATACATAGTGTGTTTGTTTCACATAATCTGTTTTCAGGGATAATTTATTTGATTTTAATATATACTAATGCAGGCCTATAATTCTAAGCCTCAGTGCCACATACCAAAATCCTGAAATGGCCAAACACCATAAAAACACAGCTGCTTCTCCATCTCCAGAAGTTATTTTCCCAATCCTCAGTGCTACTAGTTTTCACTTTAACTATGTTCCCTAGGAACCTTTCCCATGGGTCCTTGCAACCATTGCTTCTATATTTCTACTTCTAGATGCTTATGTTTTGAAAAAGTATAAGGCACACGCAGAACCTCTCTGTGGTACATAGACACTGCAAAGTTATAGCAGTTTAGGATCACTTTCATTGCCATTGCTTCAGCCTATGGCATCCTAAGATATGTTACAGATACACCCAGAGTTGAGTTTCTTATGTGGATACACTCTATGGCTTTCTTTAAATTACATTGTTCTTCACTTCTGTTATGTACAAGCAATTAGTAAACACTTTCAAGCTGCATAGTATAATCTTAAAAAGTATACATTTTTATACCAGTGTAGCTATTTCTGATCCACCTACCAAAGAACTTTGGAAAGTGTAGTTTCAGAGAGGTTACTGAGAATTCTGGACATTTCTAGTCTCTCCTTAGAGAGCTATAGTTCTTGGGATTCCCTGAGAATGAGGGAATTTAAACCGACTAAACCAGTTTATGTATAGTGTAGACACATTGTGTATTACAGGCTTTAGCTCATCTCTTTCCCACATCCACTCCCCTCTCCACTGACATAGCAATAAGCATGATTGAGTAGACATATTTCCTGATTATTTGGAAAAGTAGTAATTCTATGTATTAGATAGATCAGTGGTCCTCAGAACCCATTTCAAATGTTAAAAAAAGAGACTACATGGATATGGTGGCAGAGTGTAGTTGGGGACTGTATGAATTATCTAACCTTAGAATTGAAAGTCTGTCTTGGTTCTGGTATACCAGATCTGTAACAAATAACTGGAAATTGATTCCATAGAATCAATTTATTTTCTCTGTTTATTATTTTGATATGTTTCTTTCTTCCTAATTTGAGCATAGTATATAACAATATAATGATTAGGCTAGCCTTTCTTCATTTGACCCTTCTGATGTGTTGCACTACAACATCCATCCCATTGCCAGGAGGCTGGACTGAAATAACTTATAGTGTTGTGGTTTGTTTAATTTGGATTTTGGATTTTTTTTAGGACTGAGATTCAAAGCACCACACAACATGATTAAAATCATGTAAACACAATAAATTATAATGGTAAAGCACCATTAAATCAATCATCATATTAATACAGCTGGATTAAAATTTAAAGTTTAAAAGCACATCATACAGTAAAAAAAGAAGAAAAAATAGAGCACCACTCTGGGAGTTAAAGTGGAATTGTGGTGCTGTAACTCTGCAATGCGAAAGTGTCCTAAGTCTTTCAGATATCACAAGATAATTGTATTTGCTACAACAGGCAGAAGGTTGCCTCTCTGCAGATTATGGCTACAGTAGGACTGAACACACAAGTGAGTCTAGGGGCTAAAACTTAGAGATGCAGCATTTCTCTGCTACTGCATGAGGCAAGGAAAGCCTTACTGTTTTGAAATGAAGGTCTTTTCAGTAAGCAGATCTGCTACAGCCTTTCATGGGGAGCATATCCAATGTTTCTCACAGATTCTGTCCACCTATAATCCAGAAATTCATGAAGAAGTGAGTTACTCTTCAGAGAGGAACAAACTATCCCACAGTCCACATAGGAGAACACTGGGCAGTGACTCCAGCAGCATGGGCTACATAAATTGTCCTGGGGTGGAGTTACCGGCACAGGCACGTAGCCTTGGAAACTGGGAAGGAGGGTAGCAAGGTATGTGTTAATTGTGGAACCCCTTCTTGCTGTTCTCTTTCCTAGTTCTGACAGAAAGGTGTTTGATGGATGTAAAACTCCAAGATTTGCCTGCTTGGCTAGCCACGCGTGACCTGTCTCCACAGGGGATGCTCAATGTAACATGCAGAGGTGAGAGCAAATCAATTATTGTGTGTTTCAGTTCCACTTTGAGATGGATGGATGAGTGGGTGTGGATTGTTACAGCAGCTTTAACACCAACTCATGGAAGTCAAGGTTGACTGTGCAACCCTTGTAACTGTGCACAGTAATGGAAGAAAACTCTCTATCTGGATCCTTAAAGATAGTGATATGAATAGTCAAACAGCTTCTGTGTTTTTGTTTCCCTAAACAGCCTGGAATGGATACTACAACAGGTACATCAATGTAAGAAAGGGCGGAGTGGCTGGAGTTGCTATGCTGCTGCTGGGCTACTGCATCCTCAGCTATGCCTGGAGCTATGAACACATTAGTAAGGCTTCTTTTCTGCTGATTTATTGACTTTCTTCACAATAGCATTTCCTAAATGATAACAGATGAGGACACCGTTACTTGAGTGTGCTGCCAAATGTAAGATGGTTTCCATTCCTGGTATTTGGTACATAGGGGTTTTGCTGCTTCTGCAGATCTATGTGCAGTGTCTTTGAAAAATAGATTTCTAGTTTATTTTCATTTTGATGAAAAATAGTGTCAAGACTGGAAGGTGTATGTGACAAGTCCTTACTTCTCCCAGATTGGTGTGGGGATTCCCAATATTATACCACACAGCTCTGCCTCCCCCAATAACTTCACCATGTGTAAAAAGGTGAGGGTATTCAATGTTTATGTAGAATTAATTAATAATTTTATGGTAGTGTGTTTTCTGTGTTACTTATCACTGTAGCAATAGCATGTGTATTTCTATACCACTTATCAGCTAAGTGCTCTCTAAGCAGTTTACAGTATGTCAGCTAATTGCCCCCAAAAAGTTGGGTACTCATTTTACCAACCTCCGGAAGGATGGAAGGCTGAGTCAACCTGGAGCTGGCAGGATTGAACTCAGAAACTTGTGGCTGCAGTACCGTCATTTAACCACTGCACCACCAGGGCTCCTCCTCTTATAGGTAACTCAAGCCAACTCAGTATTTAGAAAGATAAACTGTAACATTTATAAGATAGCAATAAGAAGAAAATAATGTGCTAGAGTTCATATCCAGGTCAGTGTTGATATATTTCCTGAGTGCACTTTTTAGACAATATTACTGTTAATTCCCTGTGCAAAACAGGTCAATTATATCTGTAACCTTTCATGAAAGGCACAATTATCATAAAACAGCACTTTGGCTCAACTCCCACCAAAGGCTTAACCCCCAATTTAGCTCACGTTTTCTAACTAGATCCTCCTAGGGCTTAATTATTCTTCTGCCTCTCAATAGGCTTTCACTGAGAACTAAACCTCCCCAAACAGGCTGACCGAGGGACTTTGCTCCCTAGCTCCTTTAGGCTCTCAGTGAAAGAATCAAAATACCCACAGGTAATTGGCTTTATATAATTTTTTTTGCCAGACACAAGCCCCTCCCTCACACTACTGGGCTGGGTTTCTCTCCTGAGGTGCTATTCTGGTTGCCTAGCAACCTGCTCCCAGGCTGCCTTGGCATTTCAGATAGCCACACACTCCAGAACTCGGTCACAGTGGACTGCAACTCAGGCTGAAAGGAGTTGGTTCAAATTTATGGCCTTTGAACAGAAAGTACTGTACAGCTGTAGTTGTGGAGGGCACTTTGAGGAGGGAATGGAGACTTCAGTGCAGATGTTCTCTTCAGCTCTGAGTTGGCCACTTCGGATGAGATTCTACTTTCCAAAGGGGTGAATTAAATAACAGCTCTAGTTACTAATGGCATATAGCAAGAGTGGTGAATGTGTGGTCCTCCAGATGATGCTGGATCACAATTCCCATCAGCCTTAGGCAATATAGCCAGTGCAGAGGGATGGTGGATACTGCAGTCCAATGGCTGGAGGAGCATAGACTCCTCATGCCTGACCTACAGCAACCAGCTGTATTATTGCATGTGCTTGTCACTGAATGTAAGACAACATTAGTACTAGTCACAAAAGGCTTACATGAAACACATAAATATATGGTTGTTGTTTTATGACCTTTCCTACAGTGCCGTCCTGTGGATGTTTACTTGAAATTAAGTGTGGGTCTTATTCCCAGAGGTATATAGGGCTGCAGTCTCGAGTATTTGTAGTCATTTGAACCAGTTAAACTATTCCTGAAACTGGAAAAAAATAGGAACACCCGTTTAGAGCAAGAAATTATGATTGTTAAGTCAAAAGAGCAAGGAAGTGCAGACCACAGATTAACTACCTGCTCCTGTTAACTTATTATTATCCACTAAAAACTAGTCCTAACTAAATGGGGGGCAGTTAAAACCCCCCACAATTTTCAAGCTGTTATGGTTGTTCTACAAAGTCTGCTTGGGTAATAAGCACAGGCGCAGACTTCATGTTTTCATAGGGTCATACAAGTAGAACTGGAGCGTCAGTGAATAATAGCAATGAATGAAAGGATTGCCAAAAGGACTAAAAGCACAGCATTTGTCATCAACCATAACTATGTATATGGTACCTGGAGCCACAGCGTAAATTAAATATGTGCACTACCATTCCATCAGTGTTTTGAATTATTAAACTGTTAATTTTCCCCCTTTTCTTCATGAAAGAACAAAGTCGCTGGCGGAAATACCATTGATGAGAACTTAAAATCGTTTCATGGAAGGAGAATGTATAGAAACAGAGCATGGATTTGTTCCAGTAGAAACACCACCATGTAGAAGACTGCTGCAGGAGTCACGTGTACATGAGTACTCCTCTATGGTCATTTGCCTACTCTCTTTGACAGAAAGTTGTCAGTCATGGTATTAATGGACAAATTATTGCAATATCTAGGGACTTGTGGCTTGTTACCAAGCGCTAATGGGCATAACATCAACTTGATAGCAAATACATTTTAATCACTATTGACTACTATTTATTTCTATTCTTTTTCTATTTATTTATTTCTATTTTTAAATATGTTGGGCCCATTCAGGTTGCTGACAGATACCTTGAATTAGTCATGTGGAAGTGCAACGTGTGGAATTACACATACCGCTGTTCTTTCACAGTGATTGACCCTTTCACACTTACTTTTTATGAAGAATGTGTATTAGTTTATAGTGACCGCAGTTCAGATAAGCCCAGGTCTGCTCTGTCTGTAAGTCTCAGAATTTCCATATCCACTAGACTAGGCAAAGACCAGCTTGTAAAAATGTTAGGCTTGAAGAACAGACAGCTGAAACACTTTTCAATAGTACAAGAGCCATCATGTGTTTGTATTGGTACAGATAATATACACCTTTGCTTTGCTCGCTCTGTCTGTCTGTCTGTCTGTCTTTCTTTTTCTTTCTAGGGTACGTACCCCCCACTCTGCAGCCACGAAGGCTCTCAGAGTAGCTTATAAAGTGTTAATTTGACAGTTCCCTGCCCTCATGCTTACAATCTAAGTAAGAGAGGGATTGGAACAGGTGATTAAGTTCAGTGGATGCTGCTGGTTCTTCTCTTCCTCCGAGGACAGGACCGTAGGAGTTGGGATGGAGGGAAGGCCTTTCATCTGTTTCTGGGCCTAGGCATGATAGAGCTTTGCCTGCCTCTTCTTTCTCTCTCTGTGGTCAGGGCAGTGGCAGTTGGGATGGAGGGAGAGCCTGCTTCTGGGCCTAGACTTCTGGGCCTTTTTGCCCCTTCTTTCCTTTGTCATTGCAACACAGCTTTTCAGAGCTTTCGAAGCAATTCACAAAACTTGACTCCCCTTGTCTTTCTATACATCTTTGTAGCCCTCCCTTCTCTTTCCATACATCCTGGCAGTCCTGTGCATTCCTGCTCAGAAGTAAGGTACACTGACATTAGGGTGACTTCTCAAGTATAAAGCAGAACAGGACCGTAGTTAGCAAAGGATACATGAGGCCTAACATAGCCTTTAAAAATCAAGAGTGGTGGTGGGGGTTATCCATTACTGCAGTGTAGCAGTCTATCTTAACATTGCTTTTTGGGGGTTTTTGGTTGTTTTCTTTTTAAATGAATGAACAAGTTTTCCTCTGTTGCAAGGTTTTCCCCCTTCCATGCAGTTGTGGCAATGATAATATTAGCATTGCAGGATGTGGGCCAGAAATACCATAGAGCCAAGCCCTAGCTGCTAAGAGTTAAGTTGTTCCTTTTCTAAAGAAGTGGCCATCAGTTAAGTCGTTTGGGTATTTAAACAGTCAAATATGGATTGTGCAACCATTTCCCATAAATGAGCAGAAGGTCAGGTTTGCACACCCATTCTTATCCTGCTATGCCATGAGCATCTTTCATTGACTGTTCTGATTGATACTGAGGAGTTAGTAGCAGTGGGAACATTTCCAGAAGAAATTCACAGTATGGTCACTTTGTCCTGCAGTGCAGTGGTTGGCAGCCTTCAGCATCTTTTTCAGCAGGCTGTTGGTGGTTAAATATAATAAATAAGCACACAGCTGTTCCAAGACATTCTGTTCCTTGAACCAAAGGAAAGGATGGTATCACCCAATGGCATGAAAGGAAGCCAGCTGGAGTGGAAGTTGAAGAGTATTTGCCACTGCACTGCAGCAGTGGCAGCAATGCCGACCTATATTGTCTGCTGTTGTGTGTGGCCTGAGTTGGTTCTCTTTTTGCCTGCTCACTCAGTCACAGGCTTATGTCAGTGGCACTGTCTGCGATGCACTAGAAGAAGCAGCCAAGCCAACTGGCCAGGCTAGACTAGGAAAAAAACCCAGACATAACTGCTGCTACCACCAGCAGAGAGCTGCGATGGCTGATGGAGGGTATGTCCTGTGGAGGAGCTTCCACATGAAGTGGTTGCTATCTTGCTGTATTAGGTGGAGGCCATGGCTGAACACTTTCTGTCTACTTCAAGGCCATTATGCCGGCAAGACCAGTGTTCAGCATGCAATGAATAATGATATAAAAAGTTATATTACTGAAAACTGCTCTGTGTGCAGGAAGCATGACAAGACATACACCCATATAGGTCAAAGGCCTGCCTTTGTCTTAATAGAACCTGCTAACACAGTTGAAGATGGAATGGATCAAGCAATGCATGATATCCCCAAACATTCAATAGGACTACAGTAATGGCCTTTAAATTGTACTAAAGCTGAGCTGAATTAACATTAATAATGCAGTATTTCACTGCTGAGGGAAGACGTCCATTGCGTTAAGTTGCTGAAATGCCCTTTGAGTAGAATGTTCTCTGTGTAGACAAAAGAGAGGCACTGATTTAAATCAAAGATGACTTTTGCACTCAAGTGACAGGAGGTTAATTTTCATATTAGAACTGAAGAGTTGTAGAAACCTCACATTTATACCTAATTATTGACTTTTGTTATAAACTACTTTCTTTGAGCAGTAAATGAATAGCAAAAGCTACATTGTAACAATATTTTTACACATTTCTGAGAAAGTAATTCAAGTTCTTGCAATATCATCATGAAGATTTTCTTAGTGATTTTGAAATGTAGGAAATTTGGGGTTTCCCTGCTGATAGAATTGTTGCTGTGTGTCTTCAAATAATTTCTGACTTACAGCAACCTTAAGACAAACCTATTACAGAGGTTTCCTGGCAGGATTGGTTTAGTAAGAGTTTGCCCTTGCCTTCCTCTAAAGCTGAGAGAGTGTGACTTTACCCAGGGTCACCCAGTGGGTTTCCATGGCTGAGTGGGGATTCAAATCCTGCTCTCTCAATGTCCTACTCCAACACTCACACCACTCAGCCTTTCATTCTAAAGAAATATCTCTCTTCTTGAAGCCCTATAATTTTCTTTCTTGATGTTGTCTTGTGTTTGATGAAATCTTTAAAGGACTTCATGATGGCCTTTTTCACTGGACTCCAGCCTGGGGCTCTGAGGCACACCTCTGTCTCTGACAGAAACATAGTGCTTTAATGAAAAGAGTACAAAAACTGAGCTTACGTTCTAGTTTTAGTAAGGATAGTGTGTGTGTTTCTGAACCTCACCACATCACCTGTGAAATGGAAATAATGACTTCCTTACTGGGACCTGTAGAATAGAAAATTGTTCACAGATTAATACTCATAATCTGTTTTGCTGTCGGGGTCATCTTTTTTCAGAAATTTTTTCTGAGTGTCAGTTGAAAAAGAAGTGGGATGGGCAGGCTAGGCAAAAGCCTCCTTTCTTTGCCTACTTAATGATCGGATGCCATGTCTCTTGCTTATTAATGCCTCACTCTGTTGAGTAGACCATTAAAGACTAGTCATCACCAATCACATAGGTTGGATTTGTATAACTAATGGGTCTCCGACTACTGACCTTTACCTTTTGAGCTTTAAATGGAGATCAGTAGTTGGAGTAATGCTAGCATAGGGTAGTGGTTTGAAGGTTGGACTATGACCCCAGAGACCAGGATTTGATTTCCTGCTCAGGCATGGAAACCTCCTGGGTGACCTTGGGTATATCACGCACTCTCAGCCCCAGAAAATCTAGTGAAAGGTTTGTCTTTATAAGTCAGAAATGACTTGAAGGCAGAGAACGGCAACAAAGTTGTCCTTTAAGCTAAATCCAACATGTGAACGAATGCTTTTGTGGTCCCTGACCCTGCAATAGCCATTTCCCGCCCTCTCCCCAAAGGGTAAACTGAAAGCCTTCAGGAAGATTGATTCATCCTTTAAATAAGTTGTACCCCCTGCACTCCTTAACCTCAGAAAGTACCTGTTTTTCTAAACTAGAAGAGAAAATCCCACAACTTTTTGTGCCTTTTTAGCAATTTGTGTATGCAAAGCTGCTCACCTGTGGCTGAAATCCTCCTATGATGGAGTAAGTTGTTAAATATCCTAGCCTTAAAGATGGTGAAGAAAAGCAACCTTAATATGCTTTGATGTTTATTTGGATGCTTGTATGTTCTCCTGTATGCTTTTCTCTGTGTCATTAGATTCTGCTTCACATATCTGCAAATTCAACCATCCCTCTCTTCTCACAAATATACTGTCCCTGTCCCTGTCGTTTTATTTGTGTGCACAGTGAGTGGGCACACATGACCACACAGAGCTTGGGAAGTTTACTTTTTTGACCACTACTTGTATCACCTATCATGGGCTATGTTGCATGTAGCTGATGGGGCCTGTTGGTCCTAACATCTAAAAGGGCAAAAGTACTACACCACTGCTTTATATTGATTTGAGAGGCATTAGAAATTTGTTTGTTCCACTTGGTTTGTGGTTAACTGTTTGGGATTGTTTAGGTGGGGTTTCAGCTAATTTTATAGATCTGTTTTCTTGGTCTACACTTCCTTCAGTAGGAACAGTAGGGAATCCCTTGTAGAACACACGGTTGTACCCTTCACATTAAGGTTTTATTCCCTGGCCAGAAGCGGCCTCCCTGAAAAATGAATGGCTTGTCTCTGCTTTTGCCAACTGTAGAAAACAAATAACATACAGAATTTTAATTAAAAAAATAACCCAGGCTAGGATTGACAGATTAGACGCCCTATTTTAGGCCCTAAGGTTTCATGGTTCTTGCAGGAGATGGGTCCTGGTGATAAAAGGGGTAACCACTGGTGGTGTCATTAAGTATGTTGCATTAAGTGTCAACCACAATTGCACAGACTTAAAATACAACAACACCACTGAGTCTAACAAATGAAGAAAATATATATCTGGACTTTTCAAAACAGCACTCTTGCCCTGAGATTCTTCCCATTGCTCTGAGATCTGGGAACCTTAACCAAAATGTGCTAGGTAATTCCTACCTTGGTCAAAATGTCATATAAATCTCAGCAGTAGTCTGAGATGGGGAATAATGCAGACAGCTGAAAAGTTCCGTTCCAAAGCATAAAAATTTACTGGACTTAAGGCTTTGTCTGTAGTTAGTGACAGTGGACTGTAGGTGGCAATCAGGTGCCAGTAGAGAAGATGAGAATGAGCATATGAACATTCTGTACAAGAACTGATAAAAGATGCTTGGCTAAGGAGGAAAGCATACAGTCTATGCTTTGTTTTCTATTTTTTCTTAGCAAGAATTGAATGTAGAATATTTTTGCTGCTAATAAGATTTGTTCAGCAGGCCTACCTCCTATGACATGTTCACATGGTTTCCCACTAAAACGTACTGTGAGTAGGGATCCAAAATGTGTGCTTTGTTTTTTGTTTGGCAAATCCCACAGTCTCATTATGACGAAACTCCATGAAACTGTTCAGATCTCTGACTCTCCCTTCCTTCCCAAGTTACTGGATACAGCCTCCTTTCAGTGTACATCCAACAAAACCAGTCATGGATCCTTTTCTGGCTTTGGGGAAGAATTAATTGCTTTGCAATAATTGGCTGTACAATGACAAAATATCCTAAAGGCACTATTTCCCATCTCATCTTAGAGGCTAAGCAGGATCAGCCCTGGTTACTACTTGGATGGGAGACTGCCAATAACTACTGGGTACTGCAGGCTATGCTTCAGAAGAAGGAACCAGCGAAGAAAACCCTTTGAAATTCATGGGGTTGCTGTAAGTTGAGAGGTGACTTGGAGATGTGCACACACAAGCAAAATAATGAACTTTATCCCAAATAAAGTCTGAGTGCTCTGCTTTAGTGTTAGAGTTTGTAGCTAAGCAGAAGTGAATATTTTAAACACGTCTGCCAGTATACACATGTACGCTGTGTCTCAGTGGTTTTAAGTACACAAACAAAAATAAAGTGCTGCCACTTGGAAGGAATGGTCAGGTGGCACCAAAGTTGCCCATCACCTGTTTGTGCTGGGTGGCCCAGTATCCAGTTTTCACCATGAAAAATGTGCTCTGAATCTGCCTGTGAGCAGGTTAGGTCCCTTCTTTCCCTGCGGTTTCCTGCAGTATGAAGGCACTTGTTTTATCATCTGCCCATCATTTATTTCTTTGCTGGGCACACCATCCCAATGCAACAGTTGCTTTTATTCTCCAGGACAGTGGTTCTCACCATGTCAATATCTAGCTAGAGAGTCAGATGTTAAGAAGTACTGGTCTAGGGACCACACGTGTTCCAGAAGCAGCTGTGTTGGGGGAGGCAAGGAAAAAGGGTTCAGCTGAATCTCTTCCTTTGAACTAGTTTACTCTGCGTGCCAGGCATGGAGGGCACATGGAGGCATTGAAGGAAATATCCTTCCTTTTCCAGTGTAACATAGCCTTCATCTTGCTCCCCAACCAACTTTCTAGAATCTTAAAGTTGTAAAGACCCCAAGAGTCCTCTAGTCCAAACTCCTGTTAATGAAGGGGCACCCTATCATGCCATGACAGACTGCTGCTGGGGAGAATTAGGCTCTAGCATCCTGACGGCATGGTTGGGCTGTTTGGCCCCACCTGGTGGCAGTGACAGTCTTGACACTGCGCATGGAAAACGTATATAAGTCTCATCTGCCACTCTTGTTGCCTAGGTACCAGATCTGAAGACATCCTCTCTAAATACTCCACAGGCTGGAGGTATATCCCCACCTCATGTAATTTGCTGCTGCCTGCCATCTTGTCTTCCTCATTAAGCAATACCATGCTGAACCTCAGATCTGTTATGAATTAGATAAATAACACTGTTCCTCCTAATACAAATCTTTGGGTGATGACCAGTGATGTATTTAAGTCTTTTACTCTAAGTCTCAAGCCCTTATAAGTTACTTTTAAGTCAAGTCTCAAGTTTGGGCCCAACTTTATACCACAACCTATATTCCAGAATTTCTGGAGAGAATCAAATAAAGTCATTTTTAGCAATTTAAGTAGAGTTGGCCCTCTACATTTGCAATTTTGCCATCTACCGCTTTGGAAGTTGGGAATAAATCCTCCTACTCTCCCTTCTTGAAGCTGGAGGTAAAGAGTGACGTGCTTTAAAAAAAAATATCCTAAAATGTTGAAGCCATGATTACATCTACATTGAAGATTTATCCTGTAATTGTAACTACAACATGGGTATGTTGTCCACAGGCAAAAACTTTTTCATTTAGACTGGCTATGAGCCTTTCATTTTTTATTGTAGAAGAGTTCCTAATGGTGGTGTTCTACATTTTTGTTTTTCTTCCTCAACTGTTATGTTTTAAATGATTTAAAACTGTTTTAAATTTAGTTTGGCAATTTAAGTTTTACAGTTATTGCTGTTGTTGTTATGTTATTATTTATTTTAGCTGTAATATATGTTGGAAGACACTGTGGATCATGCAGTGGGAGGAAGATGGTATATAAATAAAATTACTTATAAACTGGCTTGCAAAATCATTTTCTGTCCCATTCTAGGGAGTTTGCCTGATCCCTCCCTCTCTTGCCCACACATATTAAGGGCTTGTGAGGAGGATTTCAGCTTCAAGAGTGATTACATATTAACATAGAAAATTTGTATGGGGTAACATGGAAATTCTGCTGTTAAGAGGGAATCCCTTCCAATTGTGTCTAGAATTGCATCTCTCATTACTGTTTGGCATTTTTCTGCTGAATGAAGATAATCTCAGTGAAGGATAAAAGGTAGCTGCTTTATCAGTATCACCATTTTAGTCAAGGGACCACTTTGACCCTGCAGATCCTTTTCCTTTCCACCCAGCATAACCAGCATGGGTTATGGCAGTTGTCCCATTAAGATCTGGAGGTCCAAAGGGCTTCTGATTTAAGACTAAAGGCAGCTTCTTTTTCAATATCTGCATGTGAAAAATAATTAAACTTCCAGCACAATCTCTCTGTCTCTGTCCTGCTTTACCTTGCTCCTGCTCATTTCTCTACAAGCAACCTATACAATAATTCTTGAGCACCAGGCCAGTGAAGTGTAGTGGTCTGCGTCAGACCAGGGTTCAAATTGCTGCTGAGCCATGGAAACCCTCTTTGGTAAAAATCTACTCACTCTCTCAGCGTTAAAGGAAGGCAATGGCAAACCCCTTCTGAACACTTCTTGCCAAAAAACCCCCATGACCGCCCCACCTTAGGGTCGCCATGAGTCATAAATGATTTGAAATCATGCAACAACTCAGGACTTGATAGAAAGAAATGGCAGCCTATTGAGACTGACCCAATTTTGAAAAGCCTCCAGCCAAGCAATCGGTTTTACTGCCCTTGCGATTAGCTTTTGTGACACAGGATAAATCAAAAAAAGAAACAATTTTTTTTAAGAGTTCTGAAAACTCTACATAATGGGACTTTTTTTTTTTTTTAAGGAAGGCACTTCCAGAAGCCATCATCCTCTTGAAATAGTATGCGGCAGGACTCCAAACTGCAGCTCTCCAAACAAACAGCAGGTGACACTATTGCTATACGCCTACAAGTTATCTCTGGCTTAATGGTGACCCTGAGGCGATGCTATCATGGAGTTTTGTTGGCAAGATTTGTTCAGAGGAGGTTTGCTTCAACTTCTTCTGAGAGAGTGACTTGCCCAAGGTCACCCAGTGATTTTCTATGGCCAAGAGAGGATTGGCACCCTGGTCTCTAGAGTTATAGTCCAACGCTCAAAGCACTACTACTCTACACAAGTGATGCCACTTTTCAATTTGTTTTGGATTAAAAACGTATTAGAGGAACTGGCTAGTTGGAGGGCAAATGGTACAGGTTTTGCCTGGTTATTCGATACAAAGTGTTACTAACAAGAGTTGGTGTCAGGGCAATTCTCAGGCCCTTTCCACACGAGAAGAGGAATTCGCGTAGTGAGGGTTCCGGCCGGTTTTTACCGGGTTTTTTTGTATCCGCGCTAATGCGCGCTCTCTATTCATACGTCATATGTTTGATCCGGCTTAGCGCGGTTTCAGAGATCCACACGTTGCCGTCCTGACCACCCCCGCTATTAACATAACCTCGCCCACTATGGCTGTGATAGGCTGATTTCGATTTGAAGAAATGGCGCGTTGCGTCGGTACGTACCCACGCGTGCGCGCACGTACGTATGCAAGGTCCTCCCCCAACGCCTCCCACCGCCACCCCCCACCTCTGGCTAGTGCGTCGGTTGGTGCCGGTCGTTGTGCTTCCTGCTTCGCCGATTTTCTGGCTTGTTCGTGGCTTTGCGATGGAGGGCGAGGTTCTCGATGACCTGGTCAGGTTCCTGGGGCCCTTTGTTGCGGTCCTGGGTGTAGTGGTGGCCACCATGCAAGAACAATGGGCCAGAGATCGAGCGAGGAGGTCCAGGCTCCATCGCGACCATGAGGAGGAGGACGTTTTCTATGCGCCCCTTCTGAGAGGACACTCGCGGCGTCTCCCACGCCCCAGAAGGTGGTGGGTCAGGGAGAGGATGCGGAGGACATGGTGGGCTGAGGAGGTGCTTGCTAAGTGGGACGATGACCAGTGGCTCTACCACTTTCGCATGACGAAAGCCACCCTCTTCGAGATCGCCGACCGTCTGCGTCCCACACTTGAGAGGAAAGCCACAGAAATGCGTCAACCCATATCTGTGGAGGAGAGAGTGGCGATTACCGTGTGGTGGTTGTCAACGCCGCTTATATATCGCAAAACGGCGAACACCTTCGGCTTGGGGATCTCCACAGTCGCTGTGATTGTCATTGAGGTGTGTCTGGCGATAGAGCAGGTCCTCCTGTCGTCCACCGTTTCCCTTGGAGACTATCGCAGAGTGAGTACTCGACATCCATCCGCCCTCTCTCCCTTCCGTCCTTCCCCGGCACCCCGACGTCTCCCGGTGACGCTATCTCAGCCCAGACCGTTCCGGCCACCATCCCTGCACTGGCCACGCCACGCGCGCGGCCATCCGCGGCCCTCCGTCCCCCCTCCCCACCTCCATCCACCCTTCCCCTTCCCGCCCTCTCTCCCCTTCCGTCCTTCCCCCGCGCCCCGACGTCTCCCAGTGACACTATCTCAGCCCAGACTGGTCCCGCCGCTATCCCTGCACTGGACATGAAAGGAGTAATGTTTGTTTTTTGTGTTGCCACCCATTGCAGGTCATGGATGGATTCCATCGCATGGGATTTCCCCAATGCATCGGCGCGGTTGATGGTAGACACATTCCTGTGCGGCCACCAAAAGGAAGAGGGGAAGAGTTCGTAAACCGCAAGAGCTCCTTCTCCATTCTCCTGCAGGGGATGGTGGACCATGAAGGACGCTTTTTGGATATTGTCCTTGGCTTTACGGGCAGAACGCATGATGCGTTTGTTTTCCGTCACTCCTCCTTGTGGCACGCCATGGAGGCTGGACGGTATGTTCCTGGGAACCCTCCCATCACCATAAATGGCGTTTCCATTGGTCCAGTCATCCTCGGAGATGCGGCGTACCCCCTGTCAAGGTGGTTGATGAAGCCATACGGAGGGGCCATGGACCCAAGGAAAGTCACTTGACAAGGGGTTTCAACCGCTGTCGGAACGTGGTGGAGTGGGCCTTTGGAAGGCTCAAGGCACGGTGGGGCTGCCTCTCAGCTTGCCCTAACCGTGTCCAGAAGAACTACCTTCCCGTTATATCCGCCTGCGTGGTCCTCCACAACATCTGCGAGTCAAAGGGCCACATCCTGCACCCCGACCTTGCTCCCCCCACCTCTGCGCCTCCCACAAACACGGAATCACCTCCGATCCCACTCCTCCGCCAGGAGGCTCCCGTGAAGGGGAAACAGGAATGTCATTGCAAGCCTTATTGCGCGAGGACAATGTTCAGTCCTAGATTTGTCATTTTCTCCCTTGTTTGTAATTGCAATTAGAAGGTGTTTTGCCCCTCCCCGTTGTAAATACTTTCCCCTTTTACAAATAAACTTTACACTGGTTTTGTTGCAAAAATAACAGGTTTGCTTTTATTATTTCAAAAACACAAAAACAACATGAATGGCAAACAATAGTACTGACTTCAAAGGAAAACAAGATATATGGCAATAATACCCCTTCATTAGGAGAAATAGGAAACATATAACTTTAAACAGTTAGATCATGGATATTGCTAACAAGTTAACGGGGCCATATTTGTACCCATCCAAATGGGCAGGTGGGTGGGGAGATGCATTTCTCAAGGGCTGTACCTGTGGCAGGGTCTCTTGACCCTTGGGAAATGTCGTCTTGCCACCTGCTGCTGAGAGGGATTGAGACGGGCTTCCCCCATTCAGGAAGGCTTCTGGCCTGGTTCGGGCTCAGTTTGCTCGGAAACCACACTGCCATCATTCCTGGGGAGGATTGCAGCATTTCTTGCATTCACTGCATCCGCGATCCAGGACATAAGCCTGATACATTCCCTAAGCAGGGAGAGCAGCTCCCTGCGTTCTTCTTGTCGCTGTGGAACTCTCATGCTGGAACTCCCTGGCACGCATGTCCCTGTTGAGCTCCTGCTGCTCCCGTATGAGATCCATGGTAGCTATGGTAGCAGCGGGAAGGTTCTCACTACGCCCCGCTGCAGTAGGTATTATGGCGCGACATGCGTAGTCTGAGACCGGGGAGACAAGAGCCGGCGGTAGTGCTGCGTGTCACCTCTGTACCGTTGCTTGCCTCATCTAGGGAGAGTGAAAGCAAAACGGAAGTAGCATTGTACTGGTTAATGGGATGTGATTTTTAAAACGTAACACGACATTCCTGTGAGGGCCGCACAAAACTGCATGCCGGGCAGCGGCAAAGCCAATCACATCTCTCATCATCCCATGTAACATCACCTCTCGTGTCACATCTCACTGAGGAGTGACAGCATCACCGAAACCCTGGTTTAGGAGAAATGTGTGCAGGGAAGGGAAGCAACAGGAACCGTGCATGCAAACAATTATATGTCTAGTTTCATGGATCCTGCTCACTCGTGAGACACCAGGCTTGACTGTTGTGCAAAAGGTCCAGCAGGAAGGTTCCTGTACCTTCCGGCCAACACCTCTAGTGCTATGGTGACAAGGTGTGGAGTAAGGGTGGTGGTTAAAAACTCACCTGTACCAGTGGTGCTCTCATTTTCACTCTGATGTCCCCAGGATGTGACAACTGGCGTGTTGCTGGTGTCGTCCATGCCTGCATCGGGGGATAGGTTGAGAGGTGTGAAAGAACAAGTCTGCTGAGAATGCACTCTGCATGGCTCCCGGCGGCCCCCCTCCGGCCTTCCCCCATTGACCTATGCACATTGATATCCAGCTGGAAGGGACCAGGCACATACTGCGCGCCGTTTGCATGCTCCCACACCGTTAGCATACCCAGAGACCCACGAGAATGCAAGAGTCAGACAACTTGGCCGTTTTGGGGAGCAAAAGGGCTTGCTATTGAGTTACTGAGTAAGTAGTGATGCAGGAATTGAAAGGTAGGTAGCATGCACATTGCAAAAGCATTCTTTCCGCTTCATAGCAGCCATGGCCAAGGGCTATTGCGACCCAGGGAATGAAGCGAAGCTTATATGTCTGCCACACTAACAACCTGCCTTACCTGATGTCTCCGCATCAGAGGTATCCGGGGAATCCCCAAAAAGCTCCTGGCTATGGGCACACTCTGAGCACCGGAAAAAGGGAATGGGTGGAATTTCCATGCATAGATGAGTTAGTGATACAAAACCAAGATGAGGGTACCCCTCTTTAACATTCATACCTTCTGATGCTGCAGCCCTCCACTCCGTGATCCCCGTCCTCTGCAATCTGTAGGCTCGCGATGACCCTTGGTGGGTGTGCACCCGCGTCACCACCCAAAATTCACGACAGCTCCTCGAAGTAAGGACAGGTAACCCGAGATAGCCTGTCCTTTTATTTGCAGCGATCGCATGACGGTAGTCCAGCCGCATCCGCTTGGTTTTTGTGCGGCATTCTTCCGCTGTCCTTTTGTGCCCTCTTCTTTCCCATTTCCCTGGCTATTTCTTCAAATATTTCGATATTGCGGTAGCTTTCCTGAAGATCCGCCTGGTACTTCTGTTCGCCCCACACTTCAAGGAGATCCTTTCCTCGGAGTGGCGCCACGCGACCCCCTGCCTTTGCCCTGCTTCTCCTCGGGTTGACCTCCCCTCTCCAGGGCTGGACACATTTCCTTGGCTTGCATCTTGGGTCGCCATAGCCACCTTCAACAAAACTCTTCCGCAAAGTTTGGCTGACCACGAGGTTGCTAGTTCCGAGTAATGGCTTCCTCCTTGTCGCCCCAGCGCAGTCTCCCGGCGACGCTTCGCACATGCGCAGCGGCCACCAGGCGGCTGGCGCTGCGGGACCCCCACAGGAAGGCGGATGAATGCAGCCTTCCTGTGGGCGTGTCGGGGCGGAGGGTAGGAGAGGTCTAGGAGAGTGAGGAAGGCGTGAGAGTTTGTGGATTTTGGTTTTTAAGATACTTTTATTAGATAGATAGATAGATAGATAGATAGATAGATAGATAGATAGATAGAGAGATAGAAAGATAGAGAGATAGATAGAGAGAGAGAGAGAGAGAGAGAGAGACAGATAGATAGAAAGATAGATAGAGAGATAGAGAGATAGATAGAGAGATAGAAAGATAGAGAGAGAGATAGAGAGAGAGAGAGAGAGAGAGAGAGAGAGATAGAAAGATAGATAGAGAGAGAGATAGATAGAGAGATAGATACATAGCTAGATAGCTAGATAGAGAGAGAGATAGGCGTGTTAGAGAGAGGGGGGAGAGGGAGGGAGAGAGAGAGAGAGAGATGGAGCGTGAGGGTGCCCCTGGGAAGATTTAGGAAACCAGGGAGATGCTGGCTATGGTCGAGTGGTGCGGAGGGGTCAATGTACTCCTCCGTAGTACAAATGCCCCAAACAGGGAGTACTACTAGACCATAGCCAGGGGGTTGTCACGGCAGGGGTTCGACCGGACGGCCGCACAGGTCAACTCCAAATTCAAGGCCATCAAGGCGGAGTTCTACGAATGCATGGAACGCTTCAATGGCCACCCACCCCATGCAGCCAAGCCTCCCTACTTCTGCACCATGCTGCGGCTGTGGAAGTCTGCCGGGCGCCCCTCCTGGCGTGGCCGCAAGAGGACGTGGTACCCTTGCGAGCAACCATCCCCCTCCCAATGAACAAGTGATGGTCAATCAAACGGTGGGGGGTTCCTGGTTCCCCCATTATGTGAGCACACTGACAGCAGCATGTGCCACTTCCCTTCCCAGGTGCCAGACGCCGTGCCGCCAGGCAGAATGTTGATGTCGCCGGGACCCCAGAGAGGGAAGGCAAGTGCAACACCTCCACTTCTTATGAGATTCCCAGCCCTGTCCCTGCGTATGCAAACACGTGGGGAACTGGTGTGTTTTACGGGAGGTCTGCCCGCTGTTTTGCAAAGGTTGAGAGCTTTGCTTTTTCCTGTTTCTCCAGAGCCTGAAACAATCGTGCTGGGGGACACCTCGGGCCCTGGGGAGGAAAGTCAGCGTGGAGGTCGGGGAAGATATAGGTAAAACATGTGCAACAGCTTTGGCGGCGTGAAAACTTTTATTCACAGCTAGGAAGTTGATCTGTTTCCGGGGCAACATCTGTTTCCCGCTTGTTTCTATTTCAGCCACAGGCGCACGCAGAGAGCCCTGCTGGTTCCTCCCCCGGTCACGGTGACCCTGGTAATTGATGTGCCAGGGGAAGAGGAGCAAGCAGCTGACGGTACAGTAACCACCTATGTGGGAGAAAATGTGGAGATTAGATCACAATTGCTGACAGGGATGTTGAACAGTTTCCTTCCTTTCGCAGTTGGCGCACTGTCAGCGGTGGAGGAGCGACAGGAAGACTTTCCTAGACCATCCTCACGCACAGCTGGCAAGTATCAAAAAATTACTCCGCGGAAGGTGGCACACATAGGAGGCCCACTCCAAGGAGTGCCTGGTCGCCAATGTCATCTTTCTTTCCAGGTCCATCCCCAGGATCTGAGGTCCATTGCAAATTCCTTGATGGCGGGGATGACCACGCTGGAAAGGAAAACTGCCAAGATGTGTAAGTTACTAACACGGGTGGCCATGATGGAAGGTTGGCTACGGTGCTTTCACCAAGCGTGTCAGCACGGCGTCCTAATATCTACTCTCCCACCCACAGATGAGTCTGCACAGAGAAGCCTTCAGAGGTGTCAGCTGCCCTCGATAATTCGTATGCAGAGATAAGGAGGGAGCTGCGGGACCTCAAAAGACAGATGAGGAGGGGCAACCTGCTATAATGTTTTTTGACCTTTGTTTTCTGTTTTTCTGTTTATGTTGGGTGATAATTTTATCTAGTTATTTAATAAAATATATTTTCTAAGCTTTCCTGTGACTTGTTTTCAATGGTTGCATCTGACAGACTTAGCCCTTGGAAGTCAGTATTTAGTGACCTACATCCACCCGCCATAGCAAGGCAGGTGTGGAAAGCACTTGAAGATCATGTGAACAGGCCCCAAATCCCATGCTAACCTGGAATGCTAAGCAGGGTGCGTCAGGATTTAAACCTGGATGGGAGACCACCACTGAAATCCATTTTGGAGAACTGGATGGAGGTTTTTCGCCACGGAGTGTTCCTTGTATGATCCCTCTCTCAGCCTCGAAGGACGGGCCACTGGGAATCCACCTGCGAGGAAATAGTGGGTTTTGGGGAGGCTTGTGTACACAAAGCAGATGGTCATCTTTCTGTCCGGACACCCCACTTAGCCCCCTCCCCATCCTGCCAGACCGCGTCCCTGTCGTGGCCCCCACCAACCGCCACCAATCAGGCTCTAGTTCCGTTGGAGCAAGGGATGTCAGTCGGGTCACACTCTCGGCCTCAAGTAACACCAACTGCAAATCAATCACGCCGTTCAGGGAGATAACTGGTCGGGCTGAATGCATGGGGTTTGCAGGCCCCCGAGCTAGACACCCCTCCACACTCATTCGGTGCAGATCTGCCCAATGCAGGACATGGCCCCCTGCCCCGTTTTCCCTCATGTTCTGGGCAGCATTTCCGGGGACAGTCAGGGTAGCCCCACGACGCTTTTTCAACGTGAAGGCGAGGCTTTCCGTCGCCCCCTTGCCCGCTCACACGTTCAGCGCTTTGTGGCGGGTTGCGAATGACGGTATTAGGGAGACTTTTCTAAAAATAACCCCCCCCCAATATGCCGCCGCGGAAGAATCCACAGCCCCCTGAAGCTTCCAGGCCCCCACTGAAACTCCAGGTGGCTGTGGATCTTTCGCTTTCATCCGCGGTAGCAATGGGGGGGAGTTTCAAAGAAATAATCCCAATTGCCAAACCTGCAATTGATATCCTTGACGCTCTTCAAAGTGAAGGCGCCATACTCCGAGGCTTCCCGCGGGACCCCCTCGGCGGCCACCATGCTGCCCTGTCCGTTCAGCGCCCTCTCGCCAGCGCGCCGGAGACCCATCCGCCGCCGCCGCGGCCCCCCTTGCCCCCCCGGCTCACATGCAGCGGTTTGTGGTAGGGGCTGCGAAATGGCGGTGTCACTAGAGGCGACTTCCCAAGAAATTCCCCCCCACCCCCACCCCCCACCCCCACCCAATCCATGCACTCCAGATGAAGGCAATAAATCCACAGTCCCCCTGAAGCTCCAATATCCCCACGGAAACATCAAAAGGCGATTTTAAGATGGACTGTAAATAAATAATTCCAATTTAGCGTACCTGCAATGCTTTTTCTTTTCCTGCTGTGGGCTCTCGCTAGCGAGGATTAAAAAATGGCGCCGTTGTCGGCTCTTTGTGGGGCGGGCCAACCGCCGAAGCTGTCCATGCCACGGCCCGCCCCCTGTTCATCTCAGGGGCGAATCAGCGCGTCTGTCCGCTTCCACACAAGTGAGCAAGAACGTGATTGCGCGGGATTGGGGGAAAAGAAACACCTTTCCGGTTTTTAAAAAGCACGTGCAGCACAGTTGGAGACGTTTCTGAACGGATTGACGTGTGGAACTTGGAAATTAAAGACGACTCAGCGCACTTTAAGGTATGGAAGACCTCCGTCAGATATCGCGCTACACTGCGCTAAAACGTTACTATTACCCCCATGTGGAAAGGGCCTCACTGGCATGGAAAATAACAGCTCTGGAAAGTCCATCAGCGTCCTTTTCCTTCTTAGATCAATGCACATTTATATTAATAAACAGCTGCCATTTACCTAATGTGCCAAGTGTTCAGACTGGCTGATTTTTCATAGCTCCTCCAGTGTGAAGGACCCAGCCTTTCCAAAAGATCACAGGGACAGGAGTTTGGTTACTAGAACCATCACAAAGTGGTAGGATTCAGACAAGCTAATTATTTTAGAGGAAGGTCTTGGCTGATGCCACAGCAGTTTCATACAGACATAATAGGTGCACAATTCTATAGCCTCCCCTGCCAAATATGTAATTAGGATAATGACAACTAGAGAAGAGAAAACAAAGCTGCCTTATGGTTACTCCATAAAAGCAGGACTAGAACCCCACTCTCAAAATTTATCTTGTGTCTTCTAAGGCCAAATGAGTGAGGGACATAAACCTAACTCCTGACGCCTCTCCATTCAGTTGTAGCAGATTTAGAGGAGAAAAAAATCTGGGACCATGAATTGGATCCAAACTTTAGTCTTGAGGCTGGCCTTTTGAAATCAGCAAGATTTAACTTAGTATGTCTTAATGGATCTAACTTAGTATCTGCAACCAAATTACAACAGACTAAGCAGTGGGCGATAAGGAGGATACATGACCAAGAATATCCAGCTAAACTCCTAAAGGTTGCTGTGCACCTTCAAGTCATTTCCGACTTACAGCAACGCTAAGACAAACCTATCACAGCATTTTCTGGGGCTGAGAATATGTAACGTGCCAAGATCACCAAGTGGGTTTATCACAGCTGAGCAGGTATTGAATCCTGGTCTCCAGGGTTGTAATCTAACTCTCAAACCTCTACAACACCCTGGCTGTCCAGGTAGAAATAATTTCAACCTTGTCTCTTTGGAGGCAATTCAACTCAGCTACAGTCAGCCTGCATTAAAAATTGCAGTTTTGTTTTGAACAAAGATGAAACCTTCTGGTTTGCCTGCATGTGAAAGGACATTTTCCAAGAACCTGGGGCTGGCTCTACTAAAGAGAAATCAAAAGGCCAATGGGGTACTTCAGTTATCAGAGAGTAGTTCTGGACAATACTGTCACCCCTCACACCTCAGTGTACACACACATTATCCCAACTCCACTTTTCTTTTGAAATGTTGCTAAATATTTGTAATTGTTCTTCAGTTACACAAACTATTGTAGTTGTGAGCAGAACAAAAGCAAATGTTTTTGCAAGCTATTCTGTTTGTTCAATTATCAGATCGTATGTAAGCATATGTTAAGTCTCACTGATTTCTACAGGAAGTGTTCAAGTATATCCAGCTCTCCTTTTAAAAGAATACAACTTAAAATACTTTGGTAGTATTGATTATGATGCCTCTGAAATTTCTTTAGGTTAAAGGTCAGAATCACTTCACCTAGGCAGCTGGCATCAGGAACAGCATTCCAGAAAAGTTCATCTGGCCTTTTCCATTTTTCAAAAAGGTATTTCATTTGGCATTGATGACTGAGTAGCCAACACAGCTTGTTGCCTATAGTATTTTTAGTCACATCTGTATCTGTTTCTCCAAGTGAGTTCATGACTCCCTCCGCCCATTTTAATCTCCACAACAACTCTGTGAAGCAGGTCAGGAAGAGAGGATGAGAATGTGTGGCTGGCTCAAGATGGCCCTGTAAGTTTCCATGGTGGGGGGGGGAGCAGGGGCCTGAATCTGAGTTTCTCAAGTCAGCCTGAAACTCCAACCACTACACTGCACGTGCTCGCTCTCTTATATTGTGAGGCAGCATCCATTCTTTCTACTATTTTAAGCCAAGTGCAGCTTTCTCATAAATTGCCTGCTCAGCGAGCTTTCTGCTCTGTCAACTTGCAGCAAATTGATACTGCCAAATGAGAGAATGAAAACGACAGGTGTCTAAGAGGATAGGGACTGCAGTGCTCCCCTGAGAATGACAGGTCTTTTTCCTCTGGCATTCCCCCTTGCTTTCTAAGACTAAGCATGCCCCACTTCTCCAGGTATGAGAAGGCTGAGCAAATGCTCAAGGGGGAAAAAATGTTACCTTAGGAAATTATAAATTCAGCAGTGAAGATTCCTCATTTAATAACATGTCATAGTCTCAGGCCTGATGCTCATTTAAGACCCCTTGGTACAGATGATGGGCATCATAGGCTATAATCCTGGGTTACGAATCTTGCAGTCCAACAGGCATAGTTGGATTGCAGCTCTCAGTATTCCTTGCTATTGGCTATGCCAGCTAGAGTTGCCAGACTTGTAGTCTAACATCACTTGGAGAAATTTCCAAACCAGGATAGTGTAGCCATGCTCACTACAGATCAGTTAGTCAAGGGGCTTACAGGGACTGTTGCTGATATTTCGTTGCATTATATGGTTTACCCAACTGTGATGGAATTCGTTCATTGAAATTTTACAAAATGAACAAAACTAAATTATCACACATGTGGGTGGACACTAACCAAGTTGTAGTGAGAGAGAGCTTTGCCCACCCTGTGATTCCCAAACTTTAGTTCTCCAGGTGTTTTGTACTTCAACTCCCAGAAGTCCCAGCTGTGTTTGCCAATGATCAGTGATTCTGGGAGCTGAAGTCCAAAACACCTATAAGCCAGAGTTTGGAAAACACTGTTCTATGCAATGAAGCACTTCATGTTTCCATGCAACAATGAGACCTGGTGGAATAACAGGTTTCACACAGCATTGTGCAAGGGCAAACAAAACCTGCTCCTTGCTGCTTGGGTGACCCTCCATACACATTTTATGTACAGTTCTCTCCTAGGTTTAGTGTGGATTGATGGTGAGTGTGCTGAGTTGTGGAAACCACTCTTCATACTGCATCTTTTGTCAAGCAGAGCCCTTAATCATTCTTTAAACATACATGCGTGCTAGTGCAAGCAGGTGGAGACAACTCTAGTGCCCCACTTTGAGACACATGTCCACCCTTTGTCCCAGCTGTTAAAATGAATGCAAGATTCCTTGAAGAAGTTGTGTATCCACATATCTCTCAAATACAATCACAAATACAACACTCTGAGAAAACAGGAGCACAGCTGACACAGTGTGATAGCCGGAGCCCACTTCCATTAGCTCCCAGTGGACTGGCTGGAGAGATTCAAAGTCCAAGAGGGGCCAAACTGTACTCATTTATCCTAAATGAGAGCACCATCCATTTGGCTCTTTGGCATGTACAACAAACCACATGGATGTCTGGGTGCACATGCACACACTGTCATATGATCTCAGAAGTACAGTTCCAGTCCTGCCTGCAGTCCAGAGCTTTTCCTTCTGTGGGCAGGCTGTAATACAAAGAAAACCTTCCCTTTCATCTGGCCACACCACCACACCCCACTGCATTGGCTATTTAGGAAACAGAAGACGAACCTGCCATTCAGCTGAGCATAATGGCCTCCCCCAGCCAGCTGCTGCTGCTGCTGTTTCTTTCATAGAACAATGGATCACTGTCCCAGGCTAGCACTTCCATTGTATTGAACACTAGCTCACCCATAGATCTGACATTGTCTACTTATGCATTTGCTTGAACAAGTGGAACTGGGCTCTTCAGCATGCTGGAAGAGTGGAAACAGAGCCTGGATACCCTTTGGTGTGGCTCCACTATCACTGCTGGTCTGTATTACTTAATTTTTAATTTTGTTTGTAAGAACAGGCCCCAAGTAAGATTCCAAACATTGCAGACTGTAGGAAGTACAGAGCAGGGCAACATGCTATAAGAGTATACCCAAAGCAAGTTTGTTCTCTATCAGATTCAGCAGCTAAAAACCAGCTCCCATTATTCTTGGCATAACAGATAGGCTGATATGGCACGTGGGAGAGGGACACAGGGATCAGATAAGCACTGCTTGGGAGGACAGAAAGTTATGAAACCACAAGCAGCAAAGGTCCCCTGCCCTCCCTCTGTGTGTTGTGCAGTGCCTGCGGCGTCGCTGAATGGCCTCTTTATGGAACAAGGGAGCCTGTATGACACAAGCGGAGGCTTTGTGGGCAAGGCAGAGAAGGTCAGAACTGGAGCAGTAACTGGGTGCATGTGGCCGAGACGCACATTCTACAGATCGGTGCTGTTTCGGAGAGATGTAGTTTGCAAGAAATTAGGTGGCTAAAGGTTTAGCAATAAAATTTTAGACATAAAGTACACAGGTAGCTGAAGAGGACAGGGATTTTCTTTTTTCTGCAGTTACTTGATTACAGGAAGTACAATGCAAACTCACCTTCTGGGCAGCGTAAAAGGACGGCATCTATGCAATGGAGTTCTTGCGATGCATTTGAAAAGGAAGTTGCTGTCCTAGTATTTTATTTGGATAATTACTTGGTTACACCAGGCCTGCATCATTTGTGACCCACCATGCTGAATAATATCCCTTCATGTACAGCAATTCACTAGGAACTTAATATTGTTTTGACTGCAAACATCAGGTGGGTGGGTTGAAATAATTCCCTGACAGCAGCCCTTCATACAGAGGCAAAACCTCAATTTATGCGGTGGATCATATGTAGACATGTAGAGTATACCCTTCTGTATGTAGTGCTATTGGCGTGCCTGTGGCTCAAGACTACATAACAGTCTTAACATTGTATGGATTGCTAGAGCAACCTTCCCCAGTCCAGTGACCCCTCAGTGTTTTGAACTGCAAGCCACAATTATAAACATTGGATATGCTGACTAGAGATGACAGAAAACATAGTCTATGGGAGGGAAAATTATGACCCTCCAGATGTTAAGGGACTGGAATTCCCAGTGCTCCTTGCCATTGGCTAAGCTGGCTAGGGCTGCTGGAACTTGCAGTCCAACTTCTGGAGGGCCACACCTGATCAATCCCTGATATGGTCTTAAAAAATCCAGATGACATTCTCTTCCCGGAAGAGAGCTGGATTCATAAATTAATGCTGCATTAATATAATGCGCTGCTAGCTACTATTTCACCAAGCCATACTGCTTTACAGAATATCATGATGATTTTATATTCTAAGCTATCAGTCTGTTTTTGATGATGTGTTATGACTTATTTGAGAGGTGGAACAGAGGCTAAATAAATCGAAAAATAACTTTAACTTTACCACAGAACTCTGTCCTTAGGCCACAGAAAACACTGTTCTGACCAAACGATCAGATAACTGCAACCAGAACAGAAGAAAAGAATAGGGCACAGATGAGAAAAGATTACTATTCTTTATTTAATTCCCAATTCCTGCAGGGTAAAGTCAATACTGTAACCTCCTGTGGTAATCTGGGGGCGAAAAAGAGTTACAGGAGCTATTGCTGTGTTGGCATAACAGACAGGCAGGTTCCAAAAACTGCAATACCCATTGTACTTTCAATGGAATTTAAGCCACTAAGTGGGGTTCTGTTCTTTGGGAGTTTGCAGTTCTGACTGAACATTAAGAGTTTATCTAATTTGCCTTTGGCCCCTCCCCTGCAAACAAAGAAACACACATTAAAAGAAAAACAAAAACGAAGCAAAAAAATTCCCAGAAGATTTCAGGGAATGCTTTTTCTTCACTTCACTTTAATTTCTTTGCATTTTAAAAACAAACATACTTCCACAATTAAAAAGTCCTCCAACAGATGCACTAAACAAACACCTATATACACGCAACAAAAGTCACAAGCCAGGGAGGGAGAAAGACTGCTCCCAAAGGAGTGAGCAGGTCTAATATACAGTATGAACAAAATGCTAAAATTAAAAAAAAAAAATAAGGCAAAAGTTAGTGTTTAATGCCCAGCAAAATGTAGAGAAAGGGCCCAAAAAAAAAAAAAAAGTATAGGGGTGTTAGGATATGGGAAAACAGGAGCACCTTCCAAATATGCTAGACAGGAGGATGCTAAGAACAGTTTCAAGGGGGAGCAGTGTGATCCCTCCATTGTTCCTGGAACAGGGAGTGCTAAGTTCTTTGTGCTTCAGTCAGCCTAGCTGACATTCTCAAGTCTCAGCTAAGAGAAGAGGGATCTGTATCATGTTAGGCTACTTCTAGGGCTTTTCAGTTTACATCTGTAGACGTGTAAGCAAGCCACAACATCTAGCAGTGCCCCAATGGTTACCCTAGTGACACAAACAAATCTCAGGACATCTGGTCTGCCTATTCACAGAGGACGAGCTTTGAAAGAGTGAAGGCAGAGATTTTTTTTCTTTTTTTGACTTTGGAATGGGGCGGCTAAGTTGATCACTACCATCATTTCTCTCTCACCACGGAATTCCAAACAGCAATCAGTCTTAATACAAGCAAAGTGTCTTCAAGAATATTCCACTACAACGAGATATCCAGGTTACCACCATCAAGGGTGAAACATTTTAGGGGGCAGGGAAAGGATACGCTATCTACTTCTGGAAATACCAGCATCTTTATACTTTTCATCTTGCATCCCCTCTATAAATCAAAAAAGGCCTAGATGTAAAAAAGAATAGCTGTACTTTCCACTCCCCATAATTTGGAGTCTTAAAAGAGTTATCAGCTCTGATTTTTTTTAAAAAAAGCAAGAGTAAGAAATGTCTGTCCCCAGATAGCAAAGTCTGTAGATCTTCCCAGAGGCCTGCCCATAGGAAGAGAACTGTTAGCATCTGAAGATGAAGATTTCAAGGATTTTGTTTTTTCAACCTCCTTCGTGTATTTGCTCTCTGTGAACATATAACATCCTTCAATGTTGTGTCAGGGCCAGAATGGCATTCTCTTGGTCAATAAGAAAAAAAACAACCCCATGAGTACTAGTACAAATGCAAAAGGCAGAAATATATTAATAAGAAAACTAGTGCTTTTGAGCTTTGTTCTAGTATTCAACTCTATATTGCTTTAAACAGGCAGTAGATAAGTTAATCAAAACCTGTTCTCTTTTTAACTTCCATTACAGTGGAGAATTCTCTCTTGGAAATAATGTCTTTCCAAATATCCAAGATGATGGGGAAAAGGTTACTTTACACATAAGAGAAATTATTTAAATGTATTTTTCCTTCCAGCTTGATCCTTGTCTCCCTCCCTCAAACTACCCTCTAAGAGAGGGGGAAACCTTTCGGCAGCAGTCTATTTAATGGAACAATGGGGAGGAGAGCTTGGAAACTGAAGACCAAGGTGGCTGGCAAAAGCATTCAGTCACTCTTTCAGTAGTACCTTTTTTTGCTAGAATCAGCTGCCAGTTGCTCTTTCTTAATGTAAATAAAACATGTGACTGTCATCACCTTCCTTATACCCTTATCTCATCATCTTCCTCATCCATGAAGCAGAATTCCTTCTCAGGCTGTTTCACTGGATCATCATGCCTGGCATCCTCTGGAATGCTGTGGTTCTGTCCTCTGGAGGCCAAACTCCGCTGTTCGTCTCCCACAGATGCACAGCTGGAGATGGAACTGCTGTCCATAGTCAGGCGACTCGTGATGCTACGGGCAGAACCAGGACTGTAGGTTGCTGCTCTGCTGTCATCGTGCTGAGCCAAGGAATCCTGGGGAAGCTTGCATTCTTGGCTATGCCAGTGGGCTGGCGACTCCTCTGCAGGGCCTGCTTCCCTTTGGGGGTCCTCTGCACCATGATAACCAGAATCTTCTTGCTCCCATGGATCCTTATCCATGATGCTCAAGACATCACCCAACATGGACGGCCCCAGATCAATATGGAAAGACATGATGGACTCTGCATGCTTCAAGCCATAGCTGTTCTTGGAGACCACCAAGGGCAAGTCAGTTATGTCACCAAAAGCCCGCTCTTCTAAGCCCGGACTGTGGGGCCCAGAGCTAGGAGCTGCAGCAGCACCGTTCATGTGTTTCTGTTCAGGGGTCTTCTCTTCAGGTGATTTCTTGACAGGGCTGGAGGAGAGGCTCTTGGGCATCTGTTTCACACCACTCTTGTCTGTTTCCTTCTCAGTGAGCTGAGGCAGGGAGACTGCATTCTTCACAAAGATGGCTGAATCCCTCAGGGAGCCCAACATGTCCCTTCGGTCACCTCGTGTTACAGACTGGGAGCGTTTGCTGCTGCGGAACTTCCGTGAGAGCAGGCCAGGTTTGGATGAAGAGCTTGTCTCCTCAGTGACCTCCTGTTCACCCTCCCCAGCCTTGCTATTGAGGAAGGAAGTATCTCCAAAGGCATCACCAGCCCGGCCTACATGCATGGTGTGACGGAAGTCTCCAAGGGGAGCGCTAATCATCTCAGCTGTCAGATCAGCCCGAGAGCGGCGCTTGGAATTAGCAGAATTTGCTACCAGTTGCTTTAAAATAGGCATTTTTTGCAACAAGTGTGAGCTCCTATGCACAAAAGTTAGAGGGGGAGATGAAATTCCTTTCAGGGCCACAGAGGTCAGGTCGTACAACTGGAGACTCAAGAGATAGGTCTCAAATTCCTTACTGGCTTTCAAGTAGTCCAGCCCTAAAACACAGACATAAGAAAAAGGTGTTAGAATTCATCAAGAAAACAGAAGCGCCATCTTCTCTGTACCTTTGGACAGGGCTACTACAGTGGAATGAAAGCACAGTTCCTACAGCCCTTATCATTTTGCCTTTAACACAGACCAGAAATTAAATGTTCATTAGATTGACCATTTGTATAACATAGTCAACCAAGTGCTCCTTAAGAAATTTGGCCGTCTTGTGAAAAATGCATTCTCTCCATCTTAGCTCACTGAGAAGGAAGCAGACAAGAGTGGCAAGAAAGAGCTGCCCAGCAGCCCTTCCTTCAGCGCTGTCAATACGGCTACAGCTCATACTGCATATGCTAACTTATATGCAGGGATATATTTCATCATGAAAGGAAATATTTTGACCAGGTGACCTACATGCAAGCTCAATCTGCTATCCAAGTGCTTAATTGCTGATGGACACTCATCAAGACCTCTGCTTTCCCTCCTTACAGATCTTGATCTTTAACTGGGCTTATTTGGGCATTCAGATGCTGATGGATTGTCAGTTCATGCCATACCCCCAGCCAGCACACTCAGTGGTATTTGGGGGCTACATGCTCCCTACTCCTAAAGCAGAGAATATCTCCAACTGGAAGGCTGTAAAATAGAACACATCCCTCAGCCTCATGTTCAGTTCATGCAATGTCATTGTTTTTTCTCTACTCAATAGGAATGTAGTCTTGAAATGCTCCTGCAGCATGCAGGGCATGGGATAATTGCTTTCATCATAGAACTGTGGCAGTGTGTGTGTCTTGACAGTTAGGTCTTCTTCTTTATAAAAGCTGTTGGAGTTTAATGTTTTACAATTTGGTATGGTTTGATTAAAAGTACTTTTTGGTATTTTACCTGGATAATTTGTTTTACAGTTGAATGGTATGGTTTTATTAGTCCTTCCTTCCCTTTCTGTTTGTGTATATACATGTTTTAGATTGTACACCTTTAGCAGGACCCAGTTTCTGGCTGCTTTACTTGTAAAGCACCACGTACATAGATGCTACTAAATAAATAAATGATCATAACAACAACAATATTCTCTAATGGTGTTTTTATTAATGGAAGGCTGGCAGACCATAAGATGAGTGCTTTAGTCACCTCAGTGGTGATGATAAGTGCAAAGAAACCAGAAAAGGGTGATGTCTGTGTTAAAGGCTTCAAGGAGAGGGAGGCACATGAAAGGAGCAAAATGGGGCAGGGGAAGAGAATAGTGTAATTCGAGATAGGGTATTAAAATGGCACTTTCTTCTCCCTCCCATTGCAGGAACTTTTCCCCTTCACATCTGACTTACTGCTTGGAGGCAGTTTTACATGCTCAGTGGAGCAGCTATCACTGTCAGAGAAAAGAATGAAACAGAAATGAATGTTCTGTCTTGCTCTCAGACAATGTGGTTAAGGAACATGTTGGCAATAAAACTGAAGAGCATCTGACACATCTTTCCCAACCCCCTGCCTCTCCAAAGCATGGCTTGCGTGAGAGAGTAGTGCTGGCTTTCACCCATACCCATTCCCATCCCTCCCTCCCTCCCCCTGCCCCCATTTAAGCCCTCCTGATGCGACTCAGTGCTTCCTATCCACATTCTTATCTGATTTCCTCTGCAACTCTGATACATAAATTGGAGACAGAGGTCAGTACCCCCAGGATTCAAAAATAAAAACAAACCTTCTCCAAATCATGAGATCTGGTCAATGCCTTTTGCAGGCAAGATTCTGGCACTGCTGTTAGAATTTACAAACTTGAATTCTCTGGCTGAATGTAGATGCTAGATTTTTTAAGGACTGGGAACAAGAAGAATGATTACTGCACGGTACACAATGTTTTCTGCCCCATCCTTTAGTCCTGCCATTCTCTGTGGGCAATCTTGACTTCGCAATTTTCAGCATCGGTTCAAGCACCATCCATGGAAAAACTAGAAGTCATTCAATGTAGGCACCTACTGGACAATGCCAGAGAAAATTTCTTACAATGTGGAAAAAGTTACGTGAAATACAATGTACAGGCTTTTACATATTCTCAGTATGGTATAAGGATGCATGAATATTTATTGCACTATTTATTGTATAGGGTTTAAAAGAAAGCATACACCATACTAGCTTCTTATTCTCACGCTGAGATGTTTGGCCATTTTAGCAATATCTTATTGTTTGATTTTGCAACTTGCATGCACCACAAAAGTATTTTCTTTTTAATTGGGGGAAATGGCACCTGTGGCATGATATTCATCATGAATAAGTTTATTGTATCGGCAAAAAGCCATGGAACAATACTGTGAGGGTTCTTTGTGGGTTAGAACAAGAACAGGGGATGTCCTGCCCTCTAGACAACAGAACAAGAACAGAGGATGTGCTGCTCTTCAGACCAGCCTCTCTTAATCTTTTTACCCTGGAAGAAGCCTTGAAATAATTTTCAGGCCTCAGGGAACTGCGGCGAGAGGCACTTCTACTTCAATATGGCTGCTCATGTCTTTTTTGTATTTTCTACTTATATTATACTACTAATAAGTGATACTAGCTGTCCCACTATACACAACACACTCTGATCTCTGCATTTGTGGGTTGACTTTCATGGATTTGATTATTTGTGAGTTTATTCAACCCTTGCCCCTCCTCACCGCAGGCACTTCTTTTCTGGAGGATCAGACTGCACAGCCCGTTAAAAACTGGTTTCTGGTCCTCCTCCTCCTCCACCAACCATTCATTGGCCAGGTAAGGATGGCTGGCAGCTCAATTTTTCAGCACCACAAACCGTCTCCTGATGCTCTCCTGTGAGGAAGGAGATGGGTAAGACAGAGGAAGTATAGGGCCAGATGTCTTACCTCTCTTTTCCTTGACCTGGTTTGGATCCTGGGTGCCTGTTCTCCCCACCATTTTTATATCTGAAATTTTTCCACTTTTGCAAGAGTTTTGCACTCCTAACCCCAGCAAGTGTGGAGGGCCAACTGTACACAGATATCTGAAGTCTAACACAGAGGGAGCCCAGCAACCACCCGCCGCTGTGTTTTCAAAAGGCGCCTGCAATCAGATAGAGAAAAATGTACCCTCGAGGTATTGCTGGTTATTATTAAGGTAATTTCAACCCACCCACCCCCATGTACATTTCTAAAAATAACCATGCAAGTATCGTGAAGAAAAGAAAGCAAACCATTAACCTAATTTAAATTTGCAAACAAGAGATTATGCCACCAAACCACTCTCTGGCTTCCTTGTTTCAAAGGCACAGAGAATGGAGTGAAACACACTATGAAGTAGAAATACTGCACTTAAGACAGCAGTTCCATACTCGCTTCCCCAAAAGGCATACTTCGCCCAGTGACATTTGCTTCAGACTAAACATATGTAAGATTGTACTTCTAGTTCTGCAAGATATAATCCAAAAATGACCTGAAGAACTGCTGGTGGAGAAAAACGTCTACCAGGCAACCTGACCAAAGGCTGACCAAGACCTTTCACGGTGTTACTTGCTACTAACAATGCAACACTAAACATGTCTTTTTAGAAGTTAAGTTCCCACTGATCTAATGGATAAGGTAAAGAAATGGGTACAAGGAGTGCGGCCCCTAAAATATGGTCCTCAGTTCATATCAAATCATGACTCTTTCTTACAGCAGAAAATGCCTCTACAGGCATTTTAACATTTTGTTTCTACCGATGACCTGTTTCTGAATGGTTGCAAAATCATCATCATAACTATTATGCTCCTGACCTGCAGGACAAACTTCATGGCAAGGAAGAGGGCAGGCTGTCTCCATCTATACATCAGCATGACTCCTCCCCCCACCGCATCCAGCAGAAGTGGTGGTGCTAGTTATTATTATCATTTCTCTTCTTCCTCTGTATTATGTCTGTTAGATTGTGACCTTGCACACAATGTCTATCCTCTCTCTTAATCTCTGTACAGCAGTTAAGGGGAAAAGGTGAGGTATAGATTGAAATGATGATAATGATAATGAGCTCTGAATCCACAGACACCACTAGCAATGTGTGTGTGTGTGTGTGCACAGGGGGGAAGTACTCTTTTTGCTGCAAGTCCACAGTATGCCAATTTAAAAAGGAGTTACTGCACTAGCTCTCATACTGTTGGTGTTTTCATAGCTGTCTAGAAGGCATCAGGGCCAGAAGCCAAGACACAGATGATAGCTACATCCTGCCTAGAACCCCATAAAGTGCTTGGTGACAGCAGTGACCAGTTTTATTCCTTCTTGGGACAAGAGGGATATCAGGAGCTGAACAGCTCGATGGCACTTTGATATGTGCATTCTGGGTTGGCGGGAAGATTGGCCTGAATCTAACTGTTAGCCTCAACTGGAGAAGACACATTTAATCAGTGGAATTTACTCATGTGTTAAATCATAATTCAACAACTGATTCAGTGGGTATACTCTAATTATACCTAACGAATAGGATTCAGACTAACAGTTCTACAGAGGCCTTGAAAAGGACTAACCCTGAAGGAAAAAGTCCTCCCAGACAAAAAGCACTGCCTGCAAATGTAGTACTCATGTCCTTATGCTAAGAGGAAAAAGTTTCAAGGCTGGCTCAAGCATCTTCAAGCTTCTAAAAACTACATCAAAAAATGGGAAGAGGAGTAAGGACATTCATGATTTTGAAGGAAATTAAAAGCAGTGAAGCATAGGTGCTGACAAGAAAAACTGAAAATAAACATCAGTGCAGGACATAAGAAGTTGCAACAAACAATAAATCTACCTCTAGAGCAAGTGAAGAGCTCACATGCAAGCTTTAAAGAACATATACTTGCTCAACTGATGTTGTTGCGTGTCTTCAAGTCGTTTCTGACTTATGGAGACCCTAAGCCAAACCTGTCACAAGCTTTTCTGGGGCTAAGAGTGTGTGATGAGTCCAAGGCCAGCCATGGCTGAGTGGAGAATTGAACCCTGGTCTCCATGATCATAGTCCAGTGCTCAAACCACTACATCATGCTGGCTCTTACGGAAGGAAAAAGACCCCATCTCTCAACAACGTAGGAAACACACTCAGGCTTTCTCCAAGCACTGTGGTTTTGCCAGCTCCAGAAATGCCATCATAGGTGTGTTTTAAGCAGAGTCAAGCCAAAATAGGAGGAGTGTTCCCCTTCTTTCTCCCCCCTCCCACCTATAAAGGGCTGTCCTTGCAGTAATTAGGTAGCTGCAACATGAAAGCTGCTCAAAGGTGGCAAAGGTTGACTAGATCAGGGTTTGCATTCCCATTCAGCCATGAAAACTCACTGGATGGTCTTGGGCAAGTGACATTCTCCAAGAAAGCAAACTTTGTCTGAATAAATTTTGCCAAGAAAACTCTATGACAAAGTTGTCAAGAAGTCAGAGTTAACACGAAGGCTCATAACAAGCTTTGTCAAAATGTGAATGAGGACAAACTTGCCCAGCTGACATCCACATTTGGATTTCCTGCCTGGTCTTGTTCTCAGAGTTCAAGCTGCCACAGGCTGAAACTGTGAGCAATCACATCTGCAAGTCAATCACATTGTCTCTGTGTTGTGGACATTCCCTCTCCTTCATCCTATGGGCAACACTCTGCCCACCCCTGCTCTAGATCAAAATCGAGAATCTCTGCAGCATCAGCTACATGCAAATATCAAGACCATCAACAGGAAACTCTTCATTCTCTTCTGTGAAGAGAATGTGGCATAACACAGCTTCTTTAAAAATCTGACTTCTTTACAAAGCAAGCTTCTAGCTCTTGTTACTACAAGCTTAGGCTTGCAATTATGGCGATATTCCCTGGAAAGACTTCGGCAAGGGCAATGGGATAACAGTTGTACTCAGAAGGGAGAAGAACTTTAGATGATGACAATGACTTTATTCATTTAATATCCAGCCTTCCTCTCCATAATGAGACTCAAGGAGGCTAACAGCATATTTAAAACAATACAGATTAAAGCTATGCAAAAATCTCCAAAAAAGTATAGAAGTTAAACAATTTATAAAGTTAAAAACATTAAATATTAAAACATTTAAACTCATTAAAAGACTACATACAAACCTTAAAAACAGCACCACGCAGTATTAAAAGCCCACTGTAGTCAGTTTTTAAAAGCATGATAGCATAAAAATGTTTTGTCTTGTGACCGAAGAGCAAGAATGGGACCATCCCAGCGTCCCTAGTTCTGAAGTCTGGGAGCCGTCACTCTTTCCCTTGTCTTCACTGAATAAGCCTGAGAAGGGCCTCTGCAGAAGATGTTTGAGTTCAGATGGGCTCATAAAGGGAGGTATGGTCTTTCAAATTCCCTGTATCCAAGCCATATACGGCTTTATATGTCATCACCAGCACTCTGAATTGTACCTGGAAATGGACTGGCAGTCAGTGGGGCTGTTGCGACAAGGGAATTGACTGCTTTCTGTAGCTAGCCCCAGTTTACAACCCGGCTGCTACTCTTTGGCAAAATGGAATTTCCAAGCACTTTTCAAAGGCTCACAGAGCATGTTCAGTTATCCAAATGCAATACAACCAAGGCATGTACCACTGTGGTCAGATCCAACTTCTCCAGGAACAGGTGCAGTTGGTGCACTAGGTTTAACTGTGGAAAATGTTTCCTGGTTGCCACTGAAACCTGGGCCTTCAGGAGTATCCCCAAACTTCAGAGGGAGAATAACCCCACCTAACGTAGGCAGAATCCCTATTTCCAGATGTGTCTTTTGACTGATCAGGAGCACCTCTATCTTGTCTGGATTAAGCTTCCATCTGTTTGCCTTCATCTAGTTCCTTAAAGCAGCCAGGTGCCACTTTAGCACAGAAACAGCCTCCCTGGAATTAGGTGGAAAGGAGTAATAGAGCTGGGTATCATCAGCATGGTGCAGTGGTTTGAGTGTTGTAGTACCATTGTGGAAACCAGGGTTAGATTCCCTGCTTGGCCATGGAAACCCACTGGGTGACCTTGGGCATATCACACACTTTGTTACACTGTGACAGGATTGCCATAAGCTGGAAATGACTTGAAGGCCACAACAACAACAACGACAATAACCACAACCACAACAACCACAACCATAATCAGCATACTGGTGACATCTGACACCCCAAACCTAGACAACCTCTCTGAGTGATTTCATGTATATGTTAAATAGCACAGTGGCAAGGCAGAGTCCAGGGGGACTCCACAGGCCAATGAGCAAGGAGTCGAGCAGGAATCCTGCAGCATCACACTCTGAAAGTGTCCCTTCAGGAAAGAATGGAGCCACTGTAGAAGAGTGCCTCCCACCACACCCCATCCCAGCAAAGTGACCCAGAAGGATACCATGGTCAAAGATAATCAAAAGCTTCTGGGACATCCAGAAGAACCAACATGGCCACACGAACCTGCCAATTTCCCAGCACAGGTTGTCCACTGAGGCAACCATAGAATCACAGACTAGAAGGGACCTAGGGCCATCATGTCCCTTCCTTTGCCCACCCCGGTCTAGATAGTCCACCATGTCCAGGAATACTTGGGAGTTGAGAAGACACCACATGCTCTAGGAACTTGCCAAAAACTGGAATATTAAAGACTGGCCTATAGTTATCTAAGCTAGCAGGATCCAGGAAAGTTCCCCCGCCCCCAGCAAAGGTCTTACAACAGCCTCCTTTGGAGTGTTGTAAGATCCTGTCTTGTTGTAACAAAGCATTAATCACTCCCTTTACCCACTCAGTTGAGCCTCTCTGGCCTGTTTAATAAGCCAGGAAGGGCAAAGGTCTAATACATATATGGTGGTTCTTGCATCTCCAATGATTCTGTCCATATCCATGAACTGCACAAATGGAAAAGTATCCATCAACCCTGGACAAGCAGGAGACAGGGATACATCCACCAGACCTGTATAAACTCTGGCATCCAAGTCGGGACAAATCTGAGTGATTTTGTCTGCAAAGAGGTGGGCAAATTCTTTGCATCAGATTGTTGGCTGGCTAAAATTCTCCTTTGGATCAGATTGTGACAGATTTCTGACCACTTAAAACAGTGGTTCTCAACCTGTGGGTCCCCAGATGTTTTTGGACTTCAGCTCCCAGAAGCCCTGAGCATTGACCATAGTGGCTGGGGCTTCTGGGAGCTGAAGTCCACAAACATCTGGGGACCCACAGGTTGAGAACCACTGACTTAAAACAACCCTGCTGGACAGTTCTGTTCTGTGATTATGCAATTGTGGCAGTCAAAAAAGTCCCCCCCTCATTCTAATGCCCCACCATAAGCCTTCAGATAGACTTTTGCCTGTTTTCAGTCAGACTTACTATGAATTTTCTGCCAGTGTTGCTCTAGTCTCCATCTCCCTTGTTTAGTTGCTGCCAGTTCCTCAGAAAACCAGGGACCTGGTTTAGCCCCAGTCCATGAGACAAGACACTTAGGAGCAATTGTATCCACCGCCCTGGTCACTTCCTCATTCCAGAGATCAACCAAGGCTTGACAAGATTGCCTGCCAAGGGCAGGAAATTCCCCAAGAGCCATTAGGAATCCATCCGGATCAATAAGCCTCTTGGGTGGACCCTCTTAATTGGTCTCCCCCATACCCCTGCAGAGGCTCTGAGTCCCAGCAAGTCTAAATGTGATCGAGAAGTAGGCTGACCATGACAACAGAACAGCAGAAAGCTTCTCCATTCCAATATCACCACTGTCTGATCCTGAACCAAAAGCAAGGTATCGGATGTGAGCTGCAGCATGAATGAGGCCAGATATCATGTAGGACAGACCCATGGTTGTCATGGCAGACATGAAGAGCTTCAGCGCGGGTAATGAAGCCCCCAGCTTCTGCCTTACAAGCTGTAGGGGCTCCAACAACACCTCACAGACCCTGTTAACTAGCTCAGGAAAGGCAACAGGGTGGATGATACACCAAAGAACCCCTGATCTGTCCTAGCCATACACTTTCAAATAAATACCCTCAAACTTTGCAGATTGGAAGAACAGAGTGCCTAGTCAAGGGGATCCGATTCTGCAACTCTACCTCCCTGTCCCCCGGGTGTTGTCTGTTGCTGCACAGAAAAACCTGGTGGGCAAAGCTGAGAGAGATTACATCCCCCCGCCCCCAGCATCATCCAACCAGGTCTCTGTAATACATGCCAGGTTGACACATTCATCCAGAAACAAGTCCAAGAGGGCAGCTGTTTTACCATTCGTTGACCTGGCATTAAGAAGCAGCATTTTCAACCCAGTGGGACTGCTGCCATGGCTATCCAGATTATTTGGCATGAGAGACAATTTGAAGGTGGCTAACACTCTATTATGAACCATGCTCCCAGGACAGTACAGCCATCTCCTATTTACATATATCCCTCTACAATGTATAACTTTGGTGGCTGCCCCCTTAAGCATTATTACCTTCCTAGGTTTCCTATATAGCTAAGTGTTTCTCCCTACCACAGGAGGAATAAATTATGCATAATGAGCAGAACAGAGGTAGTGGATATACAGATCCTACTTTGCCTACATAACACAACATTCAGCTCCACTGGTGCAGGCTCCACCTCCTTCCTCTAAACTATGTCAGCACACACTCTTTATTAAGACCCTGCAGCAAAACCAAGGCAAAGAAAGCTATTCACTTTACTAGGCTATAGATATGTCTGCTTGGGACCTGCGTACACATACTTAAGAAAAGGCAATCTTCTGTTTTTGGGGAGAAAAGGAGGGAATTAAGTTTTAATTTATCTATGTTTACCCTCACCCCACTAAGCCTCTGCAACAACTTACATTAAAGAGGTGCCTATTACATGCCAAAAGGCTACATATGCCAGTTTTTGGAGCGGGATGCATGTAGAAGGTGTGGAGGAGAGTGATCTTTATCTTAACCATATATGTGGTTGAACAAGCTCCTGTCCCAACTCCCAACTTCAAAAGAGAGGAGAATTCCTGGAGAGCTGCATGGAGCCTTTTCATGCAGGATTTCAGTTTGGGACAAGAAGTGCTGCATTAGTAACTTTAGGCGAGCAAAGGATGACATTCCTGCTGCCACACCCATTGCTCCTAAAAACAGTTTCCACATTGGTGTTTGCTTGCACATTACAGATGGAGAAACTACTAAGTGCTGAGACACCAGCAAAAGTATAAGATAGCCTTTAAGTGCAATGCTGCTATCTAAAACAAGAAATAATTTTGTTTCATACCAGCTAACCAGGATGGAGGAACTGAGTTTCCTCCTTTTGGTATGTCTGTGTGTATTTTCTGGCTTGTTATAGTTAGAAAATAAAACCTGCAGTCAGAATCAGAATGTGTAGCAGCCTGAATGCTGGAGGAGAAGGCCATGGGAACAGGCAGTGTACTGAGCATAATGGATTCACTTCTTTTAGAACAGATGCCACCACTCATGAACTCTTTTTGGAAAGAGGGGCTACAGTGGTTACCCCAAGTACTTTTTCCAGCTCTGATTACCCACAACAATTCTTTTTGATAAATATAAGTGAAGTCATTGCCCCCATGTTTCCAAGGTTTATTAAGAGCTAGCACTGTGGTCTGAGCATTGGACTACGATCCTGGAGACCAGGGTCCGATTCCCTGACTGGGGGACCTTGGGTGCATCACACACTCTCAGCCCCAGAAAACCCCATGACAGATTCACCTTTGGGTCACCATAACTCAGAAATGCCTTGAAGGCACACAACCACCACAACGACTGGAAACTTATTCTTGATTACTAGAATTCTTATGCTACCATATTTGCTGGCTAGACAAGTGCTACAACAAAGACTGTGTAAACCTGTATACACATGTTCCCTCTCTCCAGCTGCTTTAGATGAATTCCATAATGCAGATGAAATGACCTGGAGGGAATGACCATATTCTCCAATGGAGACAAGTGTGTAATAAGCCTCTACCTGCATGCAGGGGGATGGGGAGGCCTTATTAGGAGATTTTTGGGAGAAGCCTGAAGAATACTTCAGAAATAGCTGACCAAGTAGTTGTGGAAATTACTTTTTTTTTTTTGGACTACAGCACCCAGAATCTCCCAGTCAAGTGGCTGGGGGATCCAGGGAAGTTGTAGTATAAAAAGTAACATTTCCAAGCAAGTTATTATGGCCCAGCACATGGTTTTCTCCCTCTCCCCCATTAAAAACAACAAAGCCAGCCAGTAACCACATTGACTTGGGATACATCCAGCACATTAATACCAGCCAAAGTTAATGTATACCTGAATTGCTGGAGGAGGGGCAGCGGGAACTAGCTGTTGATTGCTAAAAGCAGGGGAGAGAGCTAGATAAAGGGTAGGTTGTACTGCATGTCTTCTGCTGAGGCAGCGCTTTTGTGACCTGAGGTGAGTCTCTGGAACAGAGATGCCTATAGGCAAAAATCTGCCCAACAGCCCTTGCATTACCTCTTCATGATTTCACTAAGAGGTACAACCTTAGTTTTCACATATTACATATGAGGATGAAGGGGAGCAAAGCAGGAAGATTCCATTACCTGTCCCATTACCCTCTTTCTTCAGTTGAACAAATAAAAACTTCCTTTTGGTACTGCCTTTTCCTTTTTGAGCTACAGGACACTTTGAAGGGGAAAGAGAAGGAACAGTCCTACCCTGGAATGAACTGCTACCAAAGCCCAGCCATGGGTTAATACTGCCTGATCATCCACCCACCCAACTTTTCATTCGTTGAAATAGAGCTGGATGGGAGTAAAAAGGGGAGAAGCTCAAAGCATGGCAGTGAGACCAAGGATGCTTCTAGAAAGAGTGCTATTAGCTTAAAGGAAAAAAGAACACCCCCAGTAAACTATTCCATTCTACATTCTTTAATAGATCTTAAACAGCAATAAGAAAACATAGGAAAGTAATAAATAGAAGATAACATCTCTGGATGCCCCCTAAAATTCCAGGAATAAGGCAGAGCAAATGATTGCAAAATCAAAGTCTTATTTGGAATGACCTTCAAGCATTCTTCTCATAGCCCAGAATGTGCATATTCTTCAATCCTGATAAAGCACAGAAAGACTGAAGAACATCATGGTAGGCACAGGACACAGCTTCCCACAGAGCATGGTTTTAAAAAAAAAAAGATTCTGTCTCAAATCATTTATAGAGATACTGTATACATTCATGTATAAGTCTAGAGATTTTTGTCAAAAAAATAAACTAAAAAAACTGGGTTGACTGATCCTTGGGTCAATATAAGTAAGTAGCTTAACTCTTATCAAAAAGGAAACTATCTCCTTCTCTGAGTAGTGGTGAAAGGCAAGAGCTTAGTCTGTCCTGGAAGAACCTGAAAGAAGAACCAACTCTCTCTACCTTCTCCACTACATTGTCACTTCTGACCTTTTTGAATGCCTAGGTGGGAAAATAGCAGCAGTGTGGCTCTTTGGTACTTCTCCATAAAAGAACACCAAGAGAGTAGAGGTGGCTGGTGCTTCTTTTAGGTTCTCCTGGGACAGATTAAGCTCTTGTTTTTATCCACTTGACTCAGAGAAGGGGATGGTTCCTTTTTTGTTAAGATTTAATACTGAATCTTCTTTGGGTAGAGTGGTAAAAGGCATTTTTGGATTCCTGGGTGGGAAAACGGCAGTGGCAGCAGCCAGGGGCCGCTGGTCTCCTTAGGCAGTGCTGGCACCTTCCCCTCTCTGCAGAGCAACCCTCAATTTATCCTTGGTCAATGTCAAAATCCATAATTTTGGCCCCAAAATCTGCCCTTAACTTATACACGAGGTCAACTTATACATGAGCATATATGGTAATTATGGAAAGCAGTACAGAGAGAAGAGTTAGCTAAGTCTCAGACAGCTGGTTGAGAACATTCCTACTTGATTTGGCACTGGGCTTTCACTTCCTCCCTCATGAGTTTCTTGTTGTTGTGTGCCTTCAAGTCATTTCAGAGCTATGGTGACCCTAAGGCAATCCTATCATGGGGTTTTCATGAAAAGATTTGTTCAGAGAAGGTTTGCTTTTGGCTTCCTCTAAGGCTGAGAGACAGTGACTTTCCAAGGTCACCTAATGGGTTTCCATAGTTAAGCAGAAATTCAAACCCTGACCTCCAAAGTCATAGTCCAACACTCAAACTGCTACACAACACTGGCTCATCCTCCTTTACCACTTATTTCTCCATGAGTAGTAAACAAAATATGTGCAAATAATGAGAACATTTTTTTTTAAAAAAAAAGTCCCAGTGAATACACTGTCCAGGTTCATTTGAAGACCTCCTCCATCAGAGTGTACTCAGAATCTTGAAGGCACACAACAACAATGAAAAGGGAGTATTAAAGATCTACAGCACATCCTTTGCATCAAGGCTCTGTTCAGATTTAACTCATCTGCAGTACAGTGACTGTGTAGCACATTACTTGAAACCAGTTGATTTATTTCACAGAAGCTTCCACTGAAACATCATTTTCTTCAAAAGCAGAAGTAGATTAGCTCACATAGGAATCAAATCCAGCGGAACTAAAGCCATGTCTAAAAATAAATCTGAACTTAAGAGCAGCCCTGCTGGGTCAAATCTAAGACCTATCACCAGTCTAGCATCCGGTTTCCCACAGTGGCCAACCAGATGACTATGAAAACCCAACAAGCAAGATCTGAACATAGTAGTCCTGTGCTGCTGTTGTTCCCCAACAGTGAGTATGCTGAGGCATGTTGCCCCATCATGAGCAGCAGCAACTGACAGTGTTATTCTCAACAAATCTCTCTAACCTTTCCTTTTAAGACCATCTATGTTGGTGGTCATCATGACAGTGAAATCCATAGTACTGTAGTCCTGTCTGAAAAGAACAAAAAGTCCTCTCCATCCACTTTCTCCATATCATTTATGGTTTCCTACAGGTTTGTTATACCCCCACTTAACTTGCTGTTCCCTCCCTACAACCCAAACAAATAAACACTGTAATCTCACTCCAACCCATTCATCATTTTGATTACCCTTTTCTGCACTCTTTTCAGCAATAAGAAATGTATTTTGAACACATGTGCACCTGCAGTTTTGTTTAAACATATTTTCATAATTGCTATTGATCTCTTTTGCTAATAATCGTAGTATGAAATCCACTCTGGTATTCCTGTTTTATGTACTTCATATGTAAAATAATGATACCCTACAAAGAAAAAGATGTTTTACAATTGTCTAGCGGGAGGGGGAGACTGGGCTATTTTCAGGGTTTTTTTTCCTTGAAAACAAAAACAGTTTGATTTCCCCTTATTTATTTTTCTTTTTTAAAGCTAAAAATGCAGGCCATTTTCACAGAAGCCAGAAAAGGAAGAGCAGATGAAACCACACAAACTGAATTCAGGTCTGCAGGCCATGCAAATCTTTCACCTTTAAAATGACTAGGACTAAAGTAACTGCATTAAATTAGCACACTACTCCTTTTGATAAAAAATAACTTCTTCCCTGTGATGGTCCCTTTTGTCCGTTGTCATAGGAATTCTGTAGCAGAGGAGAATTGAGAACTGACATCTCTGAACCTACATGGTTACATGGAATTTCTCCACGGTCCCCATCCAACTGCCTGGTTATTGTCACATCTCTTTGCTCTGTTTGCTTCTTGTGTCTAGTGCCTTCCTCTCCCATCCTGACAGGATCATCTATTGTCCATGCCAGCCAAGACCAGCACAGGTGGATTAAGAAGTCTAAAATTATGTACAACTACCACAGAATTTATCAACAATAATACTACCCCTGATCAGAACACGCTCCTGCTTTATATAAGAATCAGAAGCTTATGAATCTCCATCCTGTTTGGGGCACAAAATTTCAACAATGAATCTTCATACTTGCATGGATAACAGCACTAACAGATCTACAAGTCATAATGCTGGTGTGTGAGCAGTTTTGAGTTATCCAACTGTTACTTTCTTTTCTTAAAATCACTGCAACAATCAAGCTTTAACTGTGTTTTTCACTAAGTTTGGGATAATTCTTAAAAAGGACACATAAAAGTATCCTGGAGAGATGGCACACCCAAACATTCACAATACAATATATATTTATTTCAGTCAATCACCAATGAAATTGCACAGAACTCATGTTCCAGAGCAATAGGATATCTTCAGGGACCATGTGAATGCATCCCACAGTCTCAGTGTCCTAATTTCAGAAGTCTCCATATGACTCTGGGATCATAGCATCTCATCCTTATGCTCAAATGGATGGATCAGAATTTTATGCCACAATAGCCTTTGCCTTTTTGTATGAGACTGCACCCCTTTAAAAAATCCAACAATACAATAAGTTATTCTCCATAACTGGAGTTACAGCAATAGTTTCTGAAGAATTCTACCTTTACAATAAATTAGAAGTATTTGAAGACAGCTATGTTGTCCATTGCCTTTAGTACAGAGCTTCATGATCCAAAGTGAAATAAGTGATGAGTGCCTCTCTTTTCCCTCTTTATTCCAGGGGGACAGGAGGAGAGGAGAGGAAGAATGGGGCCTCTTTTCTCCCTCTGCAGTTGGGCAAGAACTGAGACAAGATCCTGTGACAATCACACTGTTACTTGGATAAAGCTGGAAGAAAAGTGAAGCTTTAAAAAACCGTATCTGAATAATCTGCCAAGAAAAATGCTACTGGATGCCAAGACATTTTAAGAAAATTAAATAGGCAGTTAGTTGGTGGTCAGTTTCAAGGTCAGATAGCCCATAATACTATACTATGGGAATATAAGAAGCAGCTTTATACTGAGTCAGTCAGTTTGTCCATCTAGTCCAGTACTTTCCACTCTGATTGTCAGCAGTTTTCAGGGTTTTAGACAGGATTCTCCCCTACTCATACTTGTGATACTGTAAGTGCTACGTGGGATTTCCAGCATGTAAAACAATGCTCCCCTTGAAAGTCCCAGGATTTGAACCTCAGATATTCTTCATGCTCACTGTCTTGTCTTTTGGTACTCAGACCATCCAATTTGATATAGACAGTGGGATGGTTGGAAATGTGGGGATACTACACATGCCAACCCAAGTAAAGTAGAAATTCTATTTTGAAGCAAAACTTCCCTGCAGATATCAAAGGAAAGATGATTACCCAAGTTATAACTAATTACAGTTGTTAGAGGTGTAGGAATAAATTTGTAACCCCACCACAGAAGTATAGAAAGATTATATATTCTGTTTATTTTTAGGTATCTCTTGCATATGTGTGTGTGTTCGTGTGTGTATGTATGTGTGTGTATGCATGTGTATATACATGTGTGTGTATGTACATATATGTGTGTGTGTGTATATATATGTGGCTGCATGGAACTAGCAATACAATGTTGACCACTCTGCAGCAGGAATTGCAAACAAAGTACTTTGAAATTTTCACTGCACGAAGCCTGCTGAGACTTGCCACTGCCAACACCTTAATATTAATCTGTAGTATTTCTTTTTGAAACTACAAGGCAGTGTACAGACAGATACAGAGTAGACCAACAAAGCAGTAGAACACTGGAAGTAATAATAAAACCAGTAACAGTTTGGAAAGATAAACAAAACACTTCCCCTGCTGATCTTAATACCAAGCAGGTTAATACTGAAACAGGTACACCCTCAGATAACCAGGTCCTAAGCTGTTTAGTCTTGAAATGTAAATGCAACACCTTGAAATGAGTCTGGAAATCAACTGGGAACCAATGAACCTCTTTCAGTATTAGCACCATGGGATCACAGGAATGTGTAGCAGATAGCAGCCCAGTTACTTCTGAAGTGTAGAGGCCATGAGTTTCTCAGTCACCTTGGCCAAGCATTGGCCAAGCATTGAATATCTGACTGTAATCTAGAGCTTTCCAAGTCTGCTAAGTCAAAGGAAGGTTTCTTTAGCACAAGTCTGTCTCATTTAGACAAAAGGGAATGCGCCCCTCTTGCAAGGAAGCATTAGTCACTTCCCTTACCCATGTAGACAGTTCCATTTAATTAGCTAATCAGAAAAAGGACTGAGTAGACAAACAGTACCCATCACTCCTCTAGGCACACTATCAACCTTGAGCCTATCTACTCATTGTGAAGACCATAAATCAGTACCCATCCTACTTCAATCATTTGTCTTCACAGGACCAAGACACCTCTTTGGCATCTTCTCTCTATACTACTAGCCCAATAGCCTATACTTTGCCCCAACCCAAGACACAATGTTCAGTTTGTAAGATGAGCCAGAAGTGCAATGGCTGTTCCAGAATACAGAACATGCTCTACTCCCAGAGCCTTTTCTTCTATCAGCCTTTACTGAAGGTTAAGAAGGTAAAAAACAAACAAACAACTTTTTAGAAGCAGATACTTGAGATCCTAGCACCTATTATTTCAAATGAAAACTGCTTAATTTATTACATCTCCTTATATGAACACAATGGGCAATAATGGCACCTGCTCATATCCTACCTACATTTGTGTACTTCTTTGCAGGTGAGCCATCAAAAACCACAAGCACGGCTCACATGTGAAGAATACCACTGAATTTAAAAAGGATGGCTCAGTGACTACGCCCAATTCATGAGGCCCACTTTTTTAACTTTTTGGAAGCTGCCTTGGGTCCCACTTTGGGAGAAAGGGGGTATATAAATACAATGAATAAATAATAAATTGACCGACCAGTTATATGCTTCAATCTCATTTATTCTACAGCGTGGAATGTGAACTGTCTTGTTAGAAGAGATGCCAAATTAGAGCCTCTTTTGCTTTTTGCTGAGGCAATTATATGTTATGAAGACTGAAATTAAGCAAAGAGATGGAGCTATAATCTTTGCACACCTACTCATCTCTTTCTGAGGGGTGCTATAGACTGAACGAAGGCGGGGGGAGAAAGCAAATGAATTATGGCAACAGTGACAAGATGGCGGTGGGCACAATAAGCCTCTAAAACTAGAACCAGCCCTGATTCATACCTAAGGTACCTATAGGAAGGAATTTTCAGTAATGCATGCATGTATCTGCCCCATTCTGTTCACAAGGAAGGGAAAACATCTATTCTCAAATATGTTCCAGTACATAATCCCCCCACGAGGCTCCCTACAGGTCTTTACTAGTCATGAACAATTCTCTCTCATGCGTTCGTCCAAATGCAGCATCCTGCACTTTTACCTACCAGCAACTGAATATAGAGAAAGATTTGGAAATGGGCCCAGGAGGGGCCGACAGTCCACTTCGGATCACAAGACAATGCATTGTGGGATGAAAACATCACAGGAACAAAGCTTTGATCAGAGTTACTAGAGCACAAGTGGAACCTTTGCTGCCCATATCTCTGAAAACAGATTAACAGTTTCATCTAAGAAAACAGCTGTGGGGGGGGGGGTTAGAAACAAAATCCTCTTCATTGCCTTAGTTTTACACTGCTGCCCCTTGAGTGCTGGTCATTGCCCTTCAAGAAGGTCTCCACCTCACAAATGGCTGTAACCAGGTAGTTTTAAGTATCAACCACCTTTTAGCCAGTGGCAGTATTATCAATGCTATCTGGCATTCGAAGATGGGTTCTGAGTGAACAACTTATTTTAAAAGTGTTGTTGTTGTTAAAGTAGGGGTTTTTCACACTTGTGTATTTTCTAAACTTTCCAATGTACCCTGCTGTTCAAGGCATGCATTACATCCTCTTTTTTAAAAAATCCTTGGTGAAAATGCAAGATCACTGCATCAAGATCTTCACCCTGCACTAAGAATTAGCCAAGCTCTCCTTATTTCTGATAGATGCAGACAGGCAACCATGTCAGAAGGTAAAAGAGACCAAAGGCAAGAGAAAAGGGTGTGAAGTAAGTTATCCTGACAGGTAGTTGGGGCAGGGAAGCAATAGCTACAGTGAGACACTGGAGGCTACATTACCAAAGAGACAGGCTATGCAAACAAACACTTCAATTTATTGAACAGAAGTTGCCCCATTGCACCAGAGCAAGTGAACGTGCCTAGCTTTGAAATACAAAACTCTCTCGTTCCAGAGGATTTTATGAAGCAGCAAAAACAGGCTAGGCTTTTGTTGATATAACCAACCTCTAATCTGTACAATTCAAGGAGCAGACGGAGATAAAGCAGTTGGCCTTAAAGGTGTTGCTCGATTTCTTTCCTATTCTCCTTTCCCCCTCTGATCAGGATTCACGATCAGAGATTCTGTAATTATTACTAGATTCCAAAACCACAAGCCAACTAATTAATCAAATGTGCAGATTTTTAATAGGAGAAAACTTAATGCCTTTTTGAAAAATGCTGAAGAAGGATAATTCACCTTTATTTGCAAGAAGATGAACAAATGTAAACATTAATTAAAACCTATCAGTGTGAGGAAGAAATGTCTTTTATATTTACGGGATTTTTAACACCCTGACTACAGTACTACACCAAAGATCCATTAGTTCTAGCAGAGATCCAGGTTGAAAGGCAATACAGCATTAATTTCAAAGCAAGCTGTACAATTCAACAGCCTGCATTTCTTTGTTGTTAGATGGCAGACACAACAGATACTCAAGAAAAGGGGTTCTTATTACATTAAAGGAGGTATTACACTAGGTGTACTCAAGACTGTAATTGCCAGCCTTCTTTAACTATGCTGTATAGGGCTGCTGGGATTTGCAGTCCAACAACATCTGGAGGGTAAGCATCATTCCCACCCACATCCCTGTTTACACTGTACCTCATGTAAAGCCTTGAGTGGCAGTTGATATCCAGTACAGGCAAGATGGGCCTCTGAAGTGTTATGCCTGCTTCTTTCTCTTAACACTGCGGACAGTCAAGTAACTTGTCAACCAGGAAGCAAGACCAAGCTGACTAATGAATGGGGTATTCAGTCTTTTCAGACCGGGAAACCACCTTTAGTCCAGGCATGATATGCCTCTGGGAACTGCTTACAAGGAAAAGACTTTTAGTAATATGCTGTGCTTGTTTGTACTTCCTACTTTTTAATGGATACATTTTAAATAGCTTTTATTTCTGTTCAGATTTTAATTCTATTTAACTTTTTGTATGTTTTTACTGACATGCTTTTATCTGCATCTCTGTTAACTTCTTGTAAGGCACCAGATCCCCTCTGATCTTGAAAGCTGAGCAGGGTTAGTGTATGGATGGGGAGACCACCAACAAACGTGAGGCGCTGTAGACTGTATTTCAGAGGAAGGAACTGGCAAAACCACCTCTGAGTATTTCTTGCCTACAAAACTCATGGGGCTGCTTTAAGTCAACAGGCAACTTGAAGGCATGTTCATGCACAAACTGCCTTGAGTCCCAGGGCTGGTGAAAAGTGGGGACAGAAATTCATACTTCTGTTGTTTTTCACTGTCTTCAAGTTAGCTTTGACTTATGGTGACCCTATGAATGAGACCTGGAAAACTGCTTCTTATTAATAGCTCTGCTTAGGTCTTGCCAGCTCAGATCCATGGCTTCCTTGGTTGAGACTCTCCACCTGTAATGTGTTGTGCCTCTTTTCCACAGTGCCAAGCACTCTCATCATTTCTAGTAACTCATGTTGCCCCATGATATGTCCAAACTATGATAGCTTCATTTTAGTCATTTTGGCTTCTTGCAAGACCTCAGGCATAAAGAATAATAAATTGTGGATCCATTTCTTACAATATGCTTGGTGGTAGTACTGCTGTTGTGACCCACCTAAAGTGATGCTCAGTATGGCCCCAGTTGCTGGCTGAATTCATAAGTCAAAACACCAGTAATCTACTGAAGGTCAAAGCCATTAGTGGATTACAAGATCATATTAAACTGTCAACTGAAAATTAGGTGAAGGAAAGACTATGGGAGATGATGATGGTGATGATGATAGATAATTCACTACACACTATCCAATCTCAGCCTGCAGCCTGAAAAGACATAGGGGCCTATTTGTTATGAAAATATCCAAGCCCCTTCTGCCTAACAAACCCCTAAAAAAAATCCAATGCTTGAGTCTCTGTGGCTCACAGATAGAGAAAACAGAGAATTTTCCCTTGCAGAAAGTTTTTTTTCTGTGGATAAAGTACCAGAACACGCAAGGGCCAAAGTAGGAGCAAGGAGCCAGGTTTGTCAGAGCCAGGTGAAACAACAATCTGCCAGTGGGTAATGAGCAGCTGAGAATGCTGTTTACCACCACTGTTTAGGCTCTGAACGATCGTGTCAGAGAATGAGGCCTGGAATGCACTGCTCAGCAAAAGCCCAATTGTGTCAGCAGAGCCCAAGCCATTTTTAAGTGACCATCCCCCTGGGTACAATAACCTGTGACCATAATAGAAAAAACCCTACCACAGCATTCTTGACTCTGGTCACAATGGGAATAACCCAGGGCAACCTAGGATGATTCACTACCTCTCCTGGAAACTAAACCTGGTCTTTGCTCAGTGGCACATGGTACTTTGACTTAATGCAGACATAGATATAAAGAACTGTCCATTGACTAACAATTAGTTGAATAGTTGCTCTCAAACCACCCAGCTGGAGATGAACCTGCATAGTCAGCAGACACAGCAACGAAGCCAGGCAGGCAAGTTATTGCGCCTTCTTTTTGATGATGGTGCTCCAAGGAGGGCAAAGGCTATAGACTTCTGAGTCCAGTGAAGTTCCTTTAAATTGTGCAAAGCCTTGTGTTGAATTACAGCTCCCAAAAGCTCTGTCAAGAGGACACCAGGTTGAGGGAGGGTGGGGAAGTAGTACCAATGCAGCAAGTAGCATGGGGATCTTTTAGAATTCAGCAGTGAAAGCACCCTATTTCGCCAGCTGCACCAGAGTGAAGTGTTATTATGCTGGCCCGTTCCAGCAGGTACTATGTTTACCAGCAAAGAACAAGTACAGCTATACACAAATCTTTCCAGAGGATTTGAGAAAGAATCCACTGTTGGACACTGGCACAGAACAGCACTGTAAACCACGGTCAGCATAGGCACGGATTTTGGAGATGCAAAAAGCCTCCCAGTTGCTGCACATCACACTAGCCACTGAACACATGATGCTAGGAGGAAAACTCCTTTGCATTCCTTATACTTCCATGTTACCATCATCCCATGTTTTGAACTCAAAAGCATGGGACTCTGAGTTTCCCACCTATCCTAACAAAAGATATATGTTCCTGTTGCATAAGCAGGTGAAGATAACAGCAATCTGAAGAGTCACACTACCAAAAGAAAAGTGGCCCTTTTAGGTAAATGAAGATTAGGTGTGTGTTTGTTTTTCAGATACCCAGCAGCTGGGTAGGCTGGCTGTAGAATAAAGACCAGAGACCAATCAATTAACTGATTCTGCTTAAGTAACTATCTTTACCAGCAGAAAGGGTGAAGACCCTCCTCCGCCCCCCAATCACATCAGGCTCCACAAACTCTGGTGAGTCAGAAACCATGATGCCAGCATTTCTTCAAACTCCATGTTAATCCCTTACTACTTCTGCAAGTCTCTCCAGAAACAAATGAGAGAATGGCTACTGAGAGGGCAAGCTACAGGATCAATGACCTGTCAGCAGCCAAAACATAAGGCTTGATTTTATGTACTTCATTTAGAGTCTGTACTGGAGCATGACAGCCAATACTGCCAGCTGAGTCTCTGCGCTGTTATGTAGCAATGCATGCATACATGTCCCTTCATGTGCCTTCAAGTTGCCTGTCAACCTATGGCAACCCTATGAACTTCATAGGGTTTTCTTAAGCAAGGAATACTCAGAGGTGGTTTTGCTAGTTCCTTTTTCTGAAATATAGCCTAAAGCACCTACATGCTCTCCTCTAAAATACCTTCCTTCCTTAATGGAACTGGGTGTCTGCCAGGTTCCTTTGTCAACTAAGACTTTGCCCTTCTTGCCATCTAGTGCAAGATCCACCCACAGACAGGTTTAAGAGTTCAAATTCACATGGCTGTTAACATTTCAACACCAGAGGCCATGTTCTCTGTCTTTAGAGCTTGCCTCCAGACATTTTACACTTCTAGCACCAAGCACTACAAAGGTGGCATGTTGCAAACCTACCTTAAAAAGTTGAAGGACTTGTTTCTCCTGCTAGCTGTGCAGCTTGGAAAAATATGTCTACTCCCAATGGTTTGACACAGTCACTGGAATCATTAAGCAGAGTCCAGAACAGGCTGCAATCTACCTGTTCTAGATATGTAGACAGATAACAACAATCCTAACTTTTGTAACTGATGCCTTCAGTTGATGCTTTACCTTCTGATTCTTAGACAGAAAACTGAATCCATGAACCTCCAAAACCAAAGTTCCCATTCAGACAGCAACCGTATGAAAACTTTCTCTGAAGCAATTCTCATTAAAACATGGGGGAATTTACATCCATGTAAACATGCATATTATCACGGTGTTTATCATCACTACCTTGGGACACTTAAGGCAAACATTTCATTTTAAGTTCTGCAGCATCCCATCTGTTGTAACAATTCTTATCTATGCTTGCCCCCCTTCCCTCTTCCCATATGATTTAGACAACTCCCATTGCTAAGAAATCAGTTTGAGTTATAACATCATTTTTTGACACTTGATTAGAAGTGGGAGCAACAGAAAACACCAAGCTTAAACCATTTCTTACCCCCCTCAAACTCATACACGCAAAAGGGTCTGTGTGCGCCTGCATCTGTTTTGAAGAAACTCAGCTAAATAATTCATAACATCTGGGGGCTGCTGCCGGCCTAAACATTTACCAGGCATCCTGCCACAAGCACTGAAAGGAGCATCCCTGTTCCAAGATAGATCAAACTGTCCAGCTTGCAAGAGAGGTACACAGGCTTTATTTTTTTCAGAGTGAAGAAAGCCACCTTGGAGTTGACCTGAAGAAAGTTAAAAATGACACTTTAGGAGACAAGTTTATCCTTGTCTACTGCAGGAGTGGATCTAAAGGGCTGCACAACAGAGGGCAACTCATACAGAACTTGGCAGGGCAACTTGAAATTTAAGCAAGGCGGAGGGAACAGAAGTGTAACCCTAGCAGTTCTCTCTTTGTTTGGAACTCTGGTTCAGCATTCTTTTGTCAAGCTGAATTTCAATAAGTCCATCTGGATAGGGAGGCAGCAGCCCCCTCTTGCCCACCCAGACACCTTGCAGCAATCCAATGGGCTGCCAATCTGGTCACCACTTGCATAAGAAAAGGAGTATGGCAAAGAAAGAAGAATCTCATAAGGCTGTGAAGAACAAGTAGGCGACAGGAGAGACTGCACAGCTGTTGCCTTTGAACAAGCATTTACTTAAGTGGATATTTGGTTGGTTTGATAAACATATTGCCAGTGCTTCCATACCTCCAGTAGATGTTAACCTTTCAAGCTGGTGCAGAGGTTTAATCCACAAAGGTGTTCACTGCCTGCTATCAGCGCAGTCGGAAAGAAAACACATAGCATTTCAAAGTCAAACCTACAGCCTTTCCTTTCACCCCCCACAAAACAACCTGGCGTCTCCTGTTCTAGACTACATCCAGCATCCAAAATCAGAATGAACCCCTTCCCTCTTCGGAAACACACGCATTAGAACCCACCCTTCAAAGTTGCAAGGACGCCAGCCAGCAGAAGTTCCTGAGCTCCCACTGGGGCAGAGTTTTCCCACGCTGACCCACAGTGCCTTGTGGAGGGGGAGGCGAAGAGTGTTTAAGTCTTCTCCTTTGTTCAGAAGTTCCTGGGAAATGAAAGCAATTCTCTTCCTCCTACTGCTTTGAAACCTTGGCAAATGCAGGGATTTTTCTCACGGGCGACTTCCTTTTAACTTTCTGGTTGGCTCCTACAACGCGCACAGACACTCGCACCAGGCTGCAGTACACATCTCCGAGCCGTAGCATTCATTCACTGGGCTCTAAAGAGACACTGTCACTTCTTCGAGACAATAGAAAAGCCTCCCTTCGAGGGAGGAAAAATAAAAGAAACCAAAAACCAAAACCGGAGGGACGAGATACCTCTCTAGCTCACACAATCACACCGCTACGCTCAGTCAAGATCTAGCCCAGCTCTACAGGGAGGCAGCAACCTCCACGTTTCCCAGCCAGGAGGGCTGCAAACCCAGCCGCGATCCCAGTCAATCCTTTCTTTCCCAGGCCGCCCCACCCCGCCCCCCGCTCTCCTTTCCTCCCTCGGGGAGCTGCATGCATGTATGTGTGTAGGGGGGATAACGCGAAGGGGAGAACGATCAATGGGTTGTAGATGCGCTCGCCCTAGCAGGAAAACAAAGGAGGAAGGGGAGGGGGGCAGAAAGGGAGGGACGGTTCCCCTGATTTCCAGCCTAATAAACCGCAGCGCTGGATTTTAAACATGAGAAGGTTTCAGATCCGCAGCAGCGTGCTTTGTGAAGACACACACACAGGTTCAGGAAAGAGGTGTGACTCCGTTCACACGGACTCCCCTCCTCCTCCCTTTCCTTGCCCTTCTTTTCTTTCTTCTCAGAAACAATGCCCCCAGTTTCACCTCTAAATAGAAGAGCACCTGAAAGGGTCCCCATAAAAGGATCTTCGAGTTCAACCAGACCATTCTTCCAAGGAAAGGAAGGGGAAAGGACACACGGGCGCCCCTGCCTGTACTAGAACCTCCCTGTACTAGGCGGCAAGCACAACAGCAGCGGCGCGGGGTGCCAGCGGAGGCGGACAAGGCCCCCTTCCTCACCCGCTGCCCTCCCGCCGCTGACTGACACCCTCTTCCCACCCCACCTCCTCGCGGCCCCCTTCCCGCACACGCCCCTCTCCGAGCCCGGAGGACACCTGGCGCGCCCCGCCCCGCCCGCCTTCGCCCTCGCCCTCAGAGAGACCCGGCGTCCTCCTGGCCCCTCGGGAACCTCGCCGGCACTCACCCTGCCTTCGCTACCGGCTCAACCGCTGCGTCGCTGCCCCTCCGCTCCCATGACGACGCTTCCACCCCACGCCCGGCTTCCTCTCTTTCTTGCTCCCGACTGAGCCAGCCCTTCCCCCGCCCTTCCAGTCCCTTTATTCAGCCCTGACGTCATCGCCCCCAAAAGCCAATGGGCTGGCGATACGTCATCCGGCTCGCTCAGGTCTCCTCCATTCAAAATCTGAACGTCTCGCTCCAGGGTTCTTCCCGGTTCCGTTGGAGAGCCCAGGCCGTCTGGCAGGCAGAGGGGGTGGCGAAGCGCCTTCCGTCTTCTGCCGTTGCGTTTCCTAGCAGCCCGGGGCTTTCGCGCTGTACACGGGCGGGTCCGCTATGCCCCAAATCCTCTGCCCAGCAGCGCAGAATCTGTGTCATCGCAGGCAGGGGGCCTCTGACTCAGGTTGTTTTCTCACTACGCTGTTCTAGTACTATTATTCCACTTTCAACCTCTTACGGAATCCTGGGGCTTGCAGTTTAGGGAGGGGACTTTAGAATTCTCAGGCGGAGAGCTCCTTGGCCTCAGGAAACTACAAGCCCCAGAATTCCTCAGGATGTTCAAAGTGGAATAATAGCGCTATAACCGTGTTGTGCGGAAATGACCTCCAAAGCCGTTTTTGAAACACACTGCCAGACAGATCCTGCTGTTAATGACCAACAGTGGGGAAAACACAGTCGGGTTGTTCATGGGTGGGGGTGGGGGGTTGATTTCATAGCTGTGCGCACCTCCTCCTCTGCCTATTAACTGGCCGGATCTTGTCAGGGACAGTTCTTCCGTCATCCCACTTGAACAGCTGATTTTAGAATGTCCCATTTTCTCTTTCCTGCTTCTACTCCCCCCCTTTGTCCTCTGCTCACTTCCATTGGTGAAAACTGAATTAAAAGTACAAAAGCAGTTTATGTTCAATTAATTCAGTGGCGTGGTGGTGGAATTGTGCCCTTCCCAGTTGGCTTAGGGAAAAGGGGGAAAAAAATTCCATCTTGACTACAGTGATATTGTTTGGCCACGCTCATCTTGGTTTTTATTTGTGAAATATTGGAGAGTATGTTCAGTTTGCAAGCTGATTCTTCCTTATTCCTATGCAAGGAAGGGTAAGATTGGAACTTGGAGTGAGATAATAAGTAAGACTCAAATTAATTTAGTGGGATGCCTGGGGGTTGAGCACTTGTACTAATATCTTTAAAGGGCTTGTTTTGGGGACTTCTGCTGTAGGAGAATTGCAGTGTTAACCATATCCCCTGCCCTCTCTCTCTCACACACACATACACAGAGTTCTGTCCCAGCAACTAACTACAAGGCTGAGGAGATTGTTATTTTAAAATGAAAGATTTTTGAATAGAATGCAAAGGCTCCGTATTATAAACCAAGTGTAATATCCTTTTCTTTGTTCCTCTTTAAAGAGTTTCATTCATTCATTATTATTATTTATATCCTGTCTGTCTGTGAAGCATACTTAACGTGGCTAATACCAACAATGAACACCAACTAATAAGAGGAACATCAGCAAAATAACCGTATCCAGCAGTTAGGGTTAAAGCACTAGGGAAGAGCAAAGTATTAATAGCTGTATCGAGGGAGCTGACTTTCAATTTCATGAGAGTTTATTAGCAGGGCTCAAAACTGTAAACACTACGAATTATAGATCCAGGTGAATAACATTTGCTCCAAAATGACAGCAAAGTGTGATTATTTGGGGCTGAAGTTCCCAGGCAAGCAGTCCTATACAAACTACTTTGTTCTTGTTGTGTGCCTTCATGTTGTTTCTTATGGCAACTTTAAAGCCGTTTCCGCACTGCACTGTTGTAGTGCTATTATTCCACTTTCTTTTTTCATATATTTTTTATTAAAATTTATTACAGATAAAATCCAGCAGAATAAAGAAATATGAGTAAAGTAACAATGAGAGCAACAAAGAACCTCTATCACCGCTACCCATAAATTAAATCTATGAATAATCTTCTCCACAAATATAAATCCTACTGTATTAATTACATCACTTCCCACTTATCCCTTTCCGGTTTATTTTGTAAATTCAAACATGTCATCTCTGTATTACTATCGCAACTTATTATATTTTTTTATTAAACATAAATCAAAAAATATTCCCTTAACTTGTTGGATCACTCCCATACACAAACCCTATTTCAATCTCAAATTAGGGTATGCAAATTTTACGTAGATCCACTGTTCCGTTTACTTGCACTCATAATCATATATGATCTTACATCTATTTTATATATTTGATAAAGTCACCGACTGAACATATCTCTTCTGTAGATAATTTGTTACCAGTTTCCACTTTGTATCATGAATTGTGTTTGTTGTGCTCTTCTGTATATTTGTGAGCTGATCGCAGATTTCCATTTCATTAAGTTTTAATAACCATTCATCAAGCTCCAGAATTTGCGAATCCTTCCAATATCTCGCAAACACGATTCTAGCAGATGTAACCATATAAAATATTATTCGCCACCTGCCCTTCACCATCAGTTGCTGATTATCTGGGATTATGTTTAAAAGATACAATTCTGGTGTTAACTGTATATTTATCCCAAGCATTTCTTCCATCATTTTATGAGTATTTTTCCAGAACTTCTTCGCTTTTTGACACGTCCACCACATGTGACAAAAAGTCCCTTCTTCCTGGTTGCATTTCCAGCAATGTTTCTTACCAGTATTATACATTTTACCTAATTTATGTGGACTTAAGTACCACTGGTGGAGCATCTTTAAATAGTTCTCTTCTAAATCTTGAGCGAGAGTAAATTTCTGCGTCCTCTTCCAACTTTTTCGCCAATCCTCAAGATTGATAATTCTTCCTATATTGTGAGACCATCTTATCATCGTTCTCTTTACTGTTTCATCTTCCAAATTTTGATTTAAAAGAAAGTTATAAATCTTTGATGTTAGATGACTTTGATTCTCTAAAATGGCTTTTTCAAAATCATTCGTGTCTATTACTCCACTTTCAACATCCTATGGAATCCTGGAGTTTGCAGTTTAGGGAGAGGCCTTTAGAATTTCAGCCAGAGAGCTCAGTAAACCTCAGTAAACCTCAGAATTCCACAGGATGCGGAAAAGGGAATAATAGCACTATAGCAGTGTAGAGCGGAAATGGTTTAAGGTGACTCTATCACATGGTTTTCTGGGGCTGAGAGTGTGTGATGTGCCAAGGTCACCCCGTGCGTTTCCATGACCAAGCGGGGAATCAGACCTTGGTCTTCGGGTCCTAGTACAGCACTCAAACCACTACATTACACCAGCTCACAAACTATAGGGTAACATATTCGGGGGTAGCCGTATTGGCCATACAGCAAAATAAAACAAAATCCACAAAAGAGTGATATCATTATTGGCCAACTGTGTTGAAATCATAGGCAGAGGCATATGTAGGGTGGGGCAATTAGAGTATGTGCCCTGGGGACCAGTGCCCCAGGGGGGTGCAAAAAAGCCACGCTGGAAGATTTAGTGGCGGTGGTGGAGGAAGAAGCAGCTACAGAGGCAGGGATGCAACTTCCATGCTTACCCTAGCTGCTGTTTACGCTAGATATGCCTCTGGTCATAAGCCTCCATTTTGTAAAATTTAAACTGCTATATAATTTAAACTGCTGCTAATGGGGTTTAAATTTTGATATCCTTTATCTTGGTTCTCACATGGCCAAAAACAGGGAGTGGCCTCTGCCTGCATTAAGATCCCTCTAGACTAACTGAACAAGAGAAACAACACCTAACACAAAATGTAGGCCCTTGACACCGTCATGTTTCTTCTCCTGTATGATTTTTAATCTTCTTCTGCCTGATGAAGAAGCCAGCTTAGCTTTGAAAGCTTGCATGAAGTATTTGGTGCATTTTGGTTGACCAATAAATGTATTACTGTTTTGTGGATTTTGGATTTTGTTTCACTTTACAGAACACCATATTTATTATTTCAATTCGTTTCCCACTCTGTGCCTAAATCCCCTCCACTTTTATACTATGTCCTTATAAGATCCTGCTTGGCACTGTCACCTCTGCTATTATTCCTAAATAATCTTTCCTCAGAACAAGGCAATAATTATAGGAGAACAGTCTGCTTTTAGTATTCCTAACTTTTCAGTTAGGAAAGCTAACAGGAAGAAAATAAACACATTTGAAATATGGTGCTGGGTAATAATAATATAATAAATAATAAATTTTTATTTATTACCTGCCTCTCCCCAGGCTCGAAGCAGGGTACAATGTACTGTAGATATGATTAAAAACAAATTACAAATTGCGAACAAGAATTCCATGGATACCCTGGACTGCTAAAAAGACAAGTGAATAGAACAAATCAGGCCTGATCTCTCTCTGGAAGCCAAGATGACTACTGAAGCTGTCAAACTTTGGATGTATCATGAAATGGCGTGAGTCACTGAAAAAGATGATAATGCTCAGCGAAGTGGAAGGCAGTAGGAAAAGAGGAAGATGCATTATTGGTGGATAGTCTCAGCCAAGAAAGCCACAGCTATGGCCATGTAAGACATGAGCAGAACTGTTAATAATAGGATATCTTGGATATTAACAGATAGGACAAATTGCTTGTTCTACCAAAATAAAATAATACTGAAATATTGAAACAAGTTTTTTGCCGGTGGGGGGACTGCCTTTCATTTTTCATTCATTCACTCCACCATTGGAAACTGTACTTCTATGACCATTTACAGGAAGAGAAACTCTACGGGATGCCATGATACCTACTTCCTCATAAGGAAGAATAAATTGCTCTATAAGCCACTTTTGGCCAATTGCTCCTTCCATATTGAATAACATTGAGATACTGTCTATCTGCTGAATAACCGCTGATGAAGTAGAGAGGCCAGGAAGAAGAGGAGCTCTGATCTACTATTCAGACAACGCTTCCCGCAGCGCATTAGTGCTAGCCTTGTGGTGACTTGCCAAAAATTCTCTATATTCTTCCATCTCCACTTGGACAGCAGCCCACTGGTGATGGTTAAAAGGGAATCCCAATCTGATGTGTCATCTGATGGAGAGGATTGTTATTGCTCCCATCTGTGCCTCCAGTAGAGGGAAATCAGACTTGGCTGTTTGCATTTAACACTAAGATTGATTCTGGAGGAATGCATCATGAAAACAATGTGCTTGCACATTAGAATTCTGTTGGCCTGTTGAAAACATGCTTTGCTTGGGGTACAGGATGACATGCACTCAGTCATAGAGAACAGTGACAGCTGAGGTAGGAATTATAAGCAAGACTGTAAGGACTGCTTAACAGAATGAGGGTAGCCTAGGGTTTCTTTTTATACCGTGTCCAGCCCTATCCTGCTTACAAGGTGTCTACGGAGGTGCTGCTCTTCCCTTGTTGTTTGTTCACAGCATTTGTGATTCAGAGGTATATTGTGTTTGAACTTGAAGGTTCTATTTAGCTATCTTGACTGCTGATTCAGCTAGTTTCCAGAGCCAGCTCTTCCATTTTAGATTACATTTCTAAAAGGTTTTGTGTTAAATGAAGAATTAAAATACAAGGTAATTCTGTGATTTAGAATGCAGTCCCCTGCAGACTAACCTGGAGAATAGTTTTATTGAAACAATTGGGACTTCCTTCTAAGTACGCATTTTTAAACAACTTGGAATAAATGGCAAAGAACTGAATCCTGTTTGTAATTTCTTATTGTAGGATATGAACTGAAAAGGCTGATTTGACAGTAAGTGACTGTCCTGCATTTAGTACCATAATGGACAGAACAACTGGCAGGATTGGCCTGGCTCTCATGTTCTGAACAGTGACCAGTGTGTCATACACACTGTGACACACAGTGACGCATCAGACACATGACACACCGTGATACATGAGAGCCAGTGGTACTAATGCAGGACAGCCACTTCCTGCTAGATCAGCCTTTTCAGTTCACATCCTACATTGGTAGAAACCATGAAAGATGTTGTTGGTCTGCAAGTCCCAGCATCCCTAGTCAGCACAGCCAATAGTGAAGAGCACTGGAAAGTGCAGCCCAACGCTATAGGGAGGGCTGGATAATTCTCATTCTAACATATACGATGATAAACACTGGATTTTCCCTTTCAGAAGATTCCTGAGGCCCCTCCATGCGACACAATTTTAACCGTGTGATTCCAGTTTATGGTTCCATCCTGTGGAATCCTGGGGTATGTAGTTTAGGGAGGGACGTTTAGAATTCTTAGCCAGAGAGCTGTAGCTCCTTCTCTGGCCAAACTACAAATCCCAGGATTCCATGATGTGTAGTTATGGCAGTTACAGTGGAATCATAGTGCTATAATGCTATTGTGTGAAAAGGATCTTGAATTCTTCTGGTAATTCCAGCCTGAAATCATAACTGCCTTGAAATCTACAGAACTTTCATAGATGGAGTATGTGAAGATGAATTGTTTGTGATTCCTATTTTACTTGTAGCAAAGTTGAGACAGACTGTATTGACTGTCTCAAATATGTTGCTGGATCAAGAAGTGGGGATAGTTCTTCTAATTCACCATCCAATGGACCAATTGCCTTTCTTGTCTTGCTTTGCAGCTCCATCTGATCTGAACCAAAGCTTTTCTTAGCTTGAAAAGCTGCAATGCAGCCAGGCACTATTCGAAGGCAAAGGCAGACAGGAAAGATTAAAATCAGTCTCAGCTGAGCTAGTGGAGAGAAGCTGGATGTTAGGCGAGATATAAAAGGTTAGAAGAACTTGGCAGAGCAAGTGTGTGGTGAAGTTGAAAAAGTGCCTGCTGGGCAGCAGCCAGTCTTCATACCTCGCCACTAGCTTGGGCAGTGGATTTGCAACCCAGGCTGTGGGACCTGGAACCACATTGAGATCTCCTCACTGTGTAGACTCAGCAGAGACGCTCACCTGGTGCAGCCAACATTTCAGTTCCCACTTGTAGAAAGAGAGCTTTGAAAATCCTTCAAGATCCAATTGTTCAGACAATGTCTTTGTCTTAGTTGCCTCTAAGGCACAATGGAAAAGAACTGGTGAGGGAAACAATTAAACAATGCTATCATTACAACATCACTGACAGACAGACTGAACAAACCAGACCTCTGAATTCCTTTGAACAACATTTGATTTATTTATTGGGCCTGTGAAACCAATTGCACAATGGCCTTATCTAATTAGATGTAATGGTAGCCCAGGGAGTGCTTCTGGAATGACACAGTCTAAGGGAGATGAGTTTTGTTTCTTATTTTATCTTGGGAACATTGTAAAGACAAAGGGAAGCAGTGTTAATAGTTCTGTGTTATATCGTTCCTCAAAGTAATGTGTTGCTAAATTTCAAATGCGTACTATTTGGTATCATTTGCTTATCTAAGTGCTTTGAGAGAAAGTTGAAACAAATTTGAGAAAATAGCAACAGAAGCTCTTCTTTGTACTGAGACTATATAAAAGAGATTTATGCTGAATTCCAATATATCAGAGTTTTTATTAGTGAGAGTAAAATAAGGTAGTTGATTGAGTCTGTTCTTTTCGCAAGCAAACTGCTGTGGATGAGAACTGTGGCTGCTACACCAGAAATCCTTTCACGCTGCGTGGTTATAGCACTGTGATTTCACTTTAAATGCCATGGCTATATTCTACGGAATTCTGGGATTTGTAGGTTGATCAAAGATGCCAGAAAACCTCCCTGGCTGAGGATTCCAAAGGCCCTAGGATTCCATGGGATGGAATCAGGGCAGTTAAAGTGGAATCATGGTGCTATAACTGTGTAGTGTGAAAAGGTCCCTCATGTTGTGTTGTTCTATGCCTTCAAGTTATTTCTGCCTTACAATGACCTTAAGGCAAACATGTAATGGGGTTTTCTCAGCATTTGTTCAGAGGAGATTTGCCTTTCCCTTCGTTTGAGGGTGAGAGGATATGACTTGTCCAAGATCACCTGGTGAGTTTCCAAAGCTGAGTGGGAATTTGAATTCTGGTCTCCAAAGTCATAGTCCAATGCTCAAACCATTACACCACACTGGCTCTGCCCCAATGTAGAGAACCCTATATTACTTCTACAGAGTGAAGACCTATTTGGTGTTGTATGTAACATATTTTTATCTTTAGTTTAGTTTTTTGCCCTCTCCTGTTTATTCCAACCTGTTTGACTGTATTAATTGTATTTAATACAAAGTTGTATGAATTTACAGGGACCCCAGAATTATTTTAAGGCAGAGCTTTCCAAACTTTTCATGTTGGTGACACACTTTTTAGACATGCGTCATTTTGCGACACAGTAATTCAGTTTTATGTATTATAAATAAATAAATCATAAAGCATATATTTTTAAAGATATAAATGAAAGGTTTTATGAGATATGTTGTGTCCCCACACATTTTGTTATTACAATTTATGTACATATGTGTCCATGTCTCTTATATTACATCTCTTATAATGGATTAGTTACTAACAAACCAGAGGTTAAACTAATTAACCACCGCCCTTGCCAGGGTCCTTCTTGGCCCAGGTCAGCAATGGCGGTGACACACCTACACATTGCAGCAGACACACTAACGTTGTTTGGAAAGCTCTGTTTTAAGGCATGTGGGACTGAACATTAACAGGCAGGTTGTTATGAATTTTGCCTGCTAGCAGGTACTTGCAAGGGGAGGGCAAATTACATTTCCATCAATTGTCATTCAAATATTTTGAAATATGGAGACTCTTAGAAGGACAAAGGTAGCTCATTTTAAGAAGAATAGAGTCAAGCTGGAGTGGGTTCTGAGAAGGGCATCAAGGATGATAAAAGTTATGAAGAAAATATATGAGGAAAGGTTGAAGGAGCCAGGCATATTCAGCTTGGTGAAGAGAAGACTGAGGGATGACATGATTGCACTTTTTTGAATACCTCAAGGGCTGTCACAGAGAGAAGAGAGCTGTCCTCTGCCATCTGAGAGGGTAGAAGCAGATAAAATGGTTTTATGTTACAAAAGGGTGGAGTTTGATTGAACATCAGAAGGAACTTCTTGACAGTAAGGGTGGTTCGGCAGTGGAACCAATTGCCTAGAGAGGCAGTGGGGTTTCCTTGTCTGGAGATTTTCATAAAAGCCTGGGGATGCTTTAGCTGAAGAATCTGCGTTGAGCAGCAATGGACTTGATGGTCCATGAGGACCTTTTCAACTTTATGATTCCAGTTAATAAGTAGAAGTATCTTCCATCAGTTTAATGTTGCTTAATCCCAAGCAAATATCTAGAGGATATTTGTGTGCCTTCAAGTTGTATCTGACTCATGGTAAACCTATCACAGGATTTTCTGGAGCTGAGAGTGTGTGACTCACCCATGATTACCCAGTGAGTTTCCATGGCCAAGCAGGGAATCAAACCCTGGTGACAGGGTTGTAGATAATCCAACTCTCAAACCACTACACCATGCTGGTTCATTGGGTAGACTGTACGCAGCCTTTATTATTCCTGGGAAAACTCAGGGACATTTGCTGTCTTAATAATTCTTGATCAATAACTCCTGGCGAGTCTCAACTGTATAGGAGTCTGGTGAGGGGCTTGCCCTCTCTCAGTCTGGTCTTATGGGGGCTTGAGCCTCCCATCCCCTCTTCTGGGTTCAGTGTAGTAGTTAAATACATTTATTTATTTTTTAAAAATATTTATTGATGTACATTCAATACTGTTCATTTATCATGTGGCAAACTGCACTGGGCACAATTTTTTGAAAAAAGCAGTTCCCAAATAAGAGGATGATGACAAATGGTGATAATGCTATAATAGCTGATTCTTAATCTTTCTCTTGCAACCCTTCCCTTTCTCTTCTCATTTTGGTTCTCGTGATTAGGGTTGTAATTTTTCACTATTTTTCTTCTCGAAGGAAGCAATGATTAATCTGAGCAATTTTTAAATTTCTTGCTATGACAGAGTCTTTGAAAACCATGCAGTTCTCAAAGCTTATTTACAATTTAGGACTTTTTCTTCGCAAAATTCATGTGTGGTTGATTTACACAGAAGCCAGCATTTTCTACATAAGAAATAGAATTTTCTGGGCAGAAGGTGATATTTCTGTGTAGAAATATTTCTTCCTCAGAAAGTGCTGTTTCATGTGCAAATCATCAGTGTGTGAATTTTGTACAGAATGAATCTTGAATTGCAAAGATTCTCATCAGTCCAGAATTATTCTCAGCAAGGTTTCTTGACACTGAAAAAATATGTTTCTTTGAACATTTTCAAATAATCATTCTATCCTTAGTCCTGGCCCAGCTTTTGAACCCACTTTTGTTTGCCAGAATATTGAGCCAGGCAGTTGCAGAAATTGCTTCGTTCTCACACCTCAGTTTATGATATCAACGTCATCGTTCAGAGAATAGTCCCTCTTCTAATCCAAACAACACAACTAATTTTAGGTTTGTTTGTTTGTTTGTTTGTTTGTTTGTTTCACAATGGGTGATATGGCTGTGAATCTCTGTCACATAATAATGATTATAGTTCATTCTGTGCTAGTTCTCATGATTTTGAGCTGAAAGAAAAGAAAGAGTTCTAATGAACATGCCATACTCACTTGCTTCCAGATAACTGCACTAGTGAAGCCCCCCGCCCCAGTCTACAGAGTAGTTCTCTTAATGAATTAATCAGGGTGTTCTCTGATCTTGATGGCATATTCAACTCTGAGGAGTCAAGGATAATGAATCATTTTCTTTGCTCATCTAGGCAGGTTATCTCAGGTGAGCCTTCAGGACACTTGCACCTTCAAGGCTGCATTCTAAAGGTTTGAGTGTTTGAGTTGTTCAGATGCACTTCAAATTAAAATCTCTTTTATCGTGCACTCCACCTTTCTTCCAAACTTGCTGATGCCACAAAAATCCAACAGTTGCCTCTGATAACTGCGGAGGTCCCAGAGACTCATTAAAATATCTTCCAGGTTTAGGATAGATACAAAGGATGATATGGCAACTTGATGAGAAGGACTGTCGTGCAGGTGAAGAGAGCTCTTCGGCTGGTCGAATCAGATTCATTCTGAAGGGATGTGATGGGATGCACTAGGCAGCATGCTTCAGAAGATGTAAAGCAACAGTCATTCCTAGGGCAATCCATAGTTTGATCATCAGTGCTGAAGGGAAGTCAGATTATGCTGCCAGAGGATTGTCAATTGTTTTTTGCCTCCTAACAAAGTGTGAGGACCATTAGATAAATCCATTTTTCCCTGTCTCATTAACCATACTCTAAAAAAAAAAAAAAAGACAGCCATGGCCCTGAGTGCTTGGCTTGTTTACAATAAACTCATCTGTTTATTACAGAGATAGTTCTGAACAACAAATTCTGAATAAACCCATTTTCTTAAATTATTTCATTGGTGTTAGGAAGAAGGGCACCAAACTGGTAAACAGAATTGGCCAAGTGCTCTTTTCTTGCACACCAATATGCCAGCACTACACTGTTCTGCAGGGCCTCCATCCTACTTATTGTGTTCCTTGCTTTCCCCAATCAGGTGGCTTCCAGCTGTTTGGGTAACTTTTGGGAAATGTAGTTCCAGTCATCCTAGGGAACTTTTGGAGCAAAGCTGGAATGTCTACTTGGCCTTTCCTGAGATGAGCTTATTGTGTGTTTAGTGTGGGAATAAACATGGGTGTTTATTCACAACAATTATGTGAAGGAGGTTGGGCCAAAAGACATTGATTGGCCAGTGATTAACCGGTGAACTTCATTGCTGAACAAGTATTTGCAAGTGTTGCTAGTCTCAGTCCATCACTTTAACATCATGCATCACATTAGTACACTCCATTTAGCTACCTACTCCCCTGAACTCCAGTTCTGTACTATTAAGAGCCTTCCTGACCTTCTCATTTTGCAGATTTTGGCCCACTGTGGCAAAGTAGCATGCAGCTGGGGGAAATATGAGGCCATACTTTTGTTTTGAAAGTCAGCATTATTGATGCTTGGAAAACCAGATTCAAATCACCAGGGAGACATGAAGCTCACTGGGTGATACTAAGCTAATTAGTTTCTTTGAAGGCATGTTCACCCCACAGCATTGTTGCAGGTATATAAAGTTTCTCCAAATTCTCTGGAAGAAGAGCTAGGACAAGGATGAGGATCTTGTGGCTCTCCAGATGTTTTTTTTTTTAAATCCCCAGCATGCTTATCACTGGCTATGTTGGCTAGGGCTTCTGGCAATTCCAGCCAACAACATCTGGAGGGTTGTATGATTTCCACAGAGGGCCTAAATACCCTAAAGCTACCAGATCCTCTCTGGTCTTGGAAGCTAAGCAGTATCAACCCTGGTTAGTACTTGGATGGGAGTTTGTCAATAAATATCAGTTGCTGCAGGCCATATTTCAGAAGAAGGAATTGGCAAAATAACCTCTGAGTATTCCTTAACTAAGAAAACCCTGTGAAATTCATGAGGTCACCATAAGTCAATGGGTCACTTAAAGATGCATATATGCATCATTTCTACCCATTTTAAGGACTATGTATAATACCCCAACTAATAATACAATATAACTCAACAAGTAAGAAATTAACTAACTAACTAACTAACTAAATATCAGGCCTTGTCATTTCTGACAGGAAAGATTCTACATAATGAATGACAGATTAACATTTAAGAAAGAGGACTTTCTGTTTTTTTGTTGTTTTTTTAAATAAACACTGGCTGCTGAGAGTAGAAATTACTCAAAACTCTACCCATTTGGCTCACCCACTTCTGCTCGCTCAAAAATCCCCTTGGTTCAAGGTTGCATGGTATCACCTTTGTCAGGTTTAGACGACAGGCATTTTCAAAACCAATTTAAGGTACCTCTGTCCATGTGCTTGCAGGGCTCCTTCTCTCAAATAATACCTTTGTATTAGGGGTACAGCTGAGAATGGAAACTCATGTAGCTCTTGTGTCCTTTCTGAAAGTTATTGAAGTAGAGAGAGCAGAAAAAAGCCTTAAAAAGAGTGTAGCTTTGATCAGTGCAACTTTTATCATTTGATTTGCAAATGTGGGCAGTTGAAATGGTATTTTGATGATGCCTCCAGGTGAAAAGTTTGATGAATGTCAGGCATGCTGATTCAGAGTAGTTGCCCTATAAGCTGTTACCACTGCAATCTGGTCTGATCTTTGGTGAAGCAAAGATATCATTTTTGATATCATAATTCGGCCTTCTGCCACCAGCCAAGTGTTTGTGAGGCCCCGCCGAACAAGCGTGAAGCTAGGCATGGATGATACTTGCTGCTCCTATCAAACACCAGATATTGCCAGATCTGCTTCAAGGGGAGACCTCCCAACACAAACACCTTATTTACAATTGGACAGTAAAACAAAAGGACTCTTTGCATGAGAGAACACCTTGGCGAGCTAGGCACTTAACGGCTGAGCTAGCCGCATCTACGTACCGGCCGTACCATTGTCAATTCGGACTATAATTCAATCATGTAAATTCTGACCTTTCAGAGGCTTTGTCTCCAGCCCAAAATTTATTGTTCTCACCAGAGACCAGACTAGTTCTTTTATAGGTCGTTCTTCTCCCTATAAAAATCCCCCGTTCTGAGAGCTTTTTGGAACTCTCACTGGATCACTTGAACCATCTGGAACTCTCGTCGGACCTTGCTGAAAATCACTTGCTGAAATCACTTGAAGCTCCCATCGGATTTTCTTCCTCGCCTCGCTGCCGCTTGGTCCAGCAGATTCCCCTCAGTCTCCACGCCGGGTTTCTTCCTCTTCAATTGGTGTCTCCAGGACTTCGGACAGGTGGCGTATTGCCCATTCCCCAAATTCTCTTTCTTTCCTTTTCTAGTTAGGAGTGTGCTTGTGTTTTTATTATTTTGGTGTTTAATAAAAACTGTTAGTATTTTGAAACTGGTTGACTCCTCACTGACCTGAACCGGTATACATAGGATAAAAGATTCCGCTGCTTTGCCCTGCCTTTTGTTAGCCAAGAGAGTGTTCCAGCTAATTTCCCCATCTTGCTTGTTGTTGTTTGATTATTTGGGTGCCCCTCCCGGGACCCCCAATTTACAGGGTAGCAGAGCCATAAAGACCACACACACTGGAATCAGGCCGATGCCTCTTAGCCCAGGCAGTAGAGCAACAGGTATCAGAATTAGAGCAACATGGTTGTTAGAGGGTTCTATTTTATCTTTTTTTTTTTTTTTTTGTAATAACAGGGAAGGCGTCATGGATCTGTTGCTAGTTATTATTGTCTCCACATCCACTCATTTCATTTTGGGGGATGGGTGGGTTGTAGAGATTTCTTGCAACTGCCCTAGGGCTCTTCCTAAGGGTTGTTGTTTGGCATCATTTCCTGAGATGGTCCTCTGAAGAGAATTTTTTTCCCCTCTCTGGATTTAATTTTTTTAAAAATAGTTTCTAGTAAAAAGTGCCATTTTACTGAGAATGTAGTTCTGGAAACGAAAGGAAAGGAAAGGAAACATGTTATTTTAATATGTCTTGGAATTAGAAAAAAAACCCTTGAGGGTGGGTATAAAATGTTATGGCTGGTGCTGGAATTTGGCAGAAAATAGTCTGTAGCAAAGGAAATGTCATTTTTTTAAAAAAAAAAACAGAGAGAACTACAGTAACAAATACCTCAACTTTCTGATTCCTTTGCCCCATCTGGATGAGTCCTGAGAAACTTGGTTAATTCCAGGTCATTTGCAGGTGTTTCTGTACTCAAGAGGAAGACAGCATGGTCTAGCAGTTTGAGTGCTAGACTATGGCCCCAGAGACCAGGGTGTGAATTTCTGTTCAGCCACATACTGTAACCCACTGGGTGACCTTTGGTGTGTCACATGCTCTCAACCTCAGAAAACCTTGTGATAGGTTTACCTTAGAGTCGCCATAAGTCAGAAATAACTTGAAGACACAACAATAACAGCAACTATACCCAGGGGTCCTAAGCAGCACGAAATATTGTGGTCCATGTCATCTCTTAAATTTGAATTTCCATGGATGAGGCTGCCCAGTTGCTCACTGTCACTCTTGGACTAGTGCCAAACTCTGAGCTATATTCTTAATTACTTGCAGTACAGATTCCACGGTTGGCAAGAATTCCATTTAAGTCTGTCCTGGTGCGTTGGCTGTAGTGCAAAGATACCCGAAGTATTCTGAGTAAAGGAATCAATTTTCATTCTTTAGGTTTTTTTTTTACCTTTTTCCATTATTAGTCTAGGAACTAAATGCATTTATGAGAACAAACAGTAGTGGGCAAAGATGGGAGGGGTTAAGGGAAGCCAGTTTCCATTCCCCCTTGCTTTGATTGTGGGGCCCTCTATGCTGCTTGTGAGCAATTTGCCGCCTCCTTCTATGCTTGACAAAGCGATGCACTGATAAGTGACTGTCTTTTGCCCTTGGGAGATACTCAAGTCACAACAGTACAAAACTCAGCAGCATTGTCAAGGCTGATTGACTCTCTGTGGCCTGATCCTCACAGACAACTAGTTCATCCCTGTCTCTTTACTGTACTCCCTTTTAAGCACTTGCAGCTCGCAGTCTCGAAAGCCATTGACAACTTGGCTGTGTGAAGCAGGAATGCCAGCCATCTCTTCCCACTCATTTCCCATATTAAAACAGAGCTTGGAAAAATTAGGTTTTAGGACTGCACCTCCCAGAATCCCACAATCAATATGACTGCTGGTAATGCTGACTAGGGGATTCTAGACATGGTGGTCCAAAATGTAATTTTTCCAACTGCTGCCAGAAACAAAGTAGGGAGAAAAAGTCCAGTGAATTATGTTGAAAGTTAACTTACAAAACTGGTTTACTTAAGATTAGTTCTCTATATAAGTTTGGACCACATCACTATTTTTACTTGTTTACACAACATCTCAACTCATTTTAAAAGTTCTCTTTTATTTTTTATCTTTGTAACTTGGAAGACTTTGCCATTCTGATATGGTGGAGGCGGGGGAGACATTGATGAGTGATAGAACAAGCGCTAAAGATCCCAGATCCAGTCAATCCATGGCATTACCAGTGAAAAGGTTCTCCCATGGCAGAGAAACAAACCCAAGATGAGGGGACCTGGCCAATGTGTGTTGCCTCCGTGTTTTTAAGCATGGAATGCTTTGGAAGCTCCATGCCTTTATATGGCTTTACTCCTGTGTGAACTCTTTGGATAGAGTGAAGAACAGGGCCGCATTATCAATGGTTCAGTCAGTGCAATTGCTCCAAACCCCTTACTGATTAGACACCCTGTGCTAAAGGAAAAATATACCATTTGCATCCTCTCCTCCCTCAGTTGTTTCCTGGATCCGCCAACATTTTTTGTTGTTAAAAACATTTTGTGTGTTACAGCAGCTAGAATCTATCTGTTGGTCCCGCTGACACTGCAGGGTTGAAAGTGGATTCATGCATGAAGATTTTTGTGCTCAAAGGAGACCCATTTTTTTGGAACTTTATTGCAAGCTGTCCTGAGATCTTCAGATATACAGCGTGATATAAATACTTACACAAACAAACAAACTGTTCCAAGGCCCAGACCACCTTAATCTGGCCTTGGGTGATGACATGAAGAATTAAGAGTTAGAACCCAAAAAAGAATATGGAGCAAAAAGTTGTATCATTATTAAATGCAGTATTTGTTCAGTAGCAGAGGATCTCACACCTAGGCCATTTCTGCACTAGATTGTTATAGTGCTAATAAGTCCACGTTCTAAATTCTGTGGAATCCTGGGGTTTGTAGTTTACTGAGGCCAAAGAGCTCTCTGGCTGAGAATTCTAAAGGCCCCTCCCTAAACTGCAAACCCCGGGATTCTATAGGATGTTGAAAGTGGAACAATAGCTCTATAAAAGTCTAGGGCGGAAATGGCCTTAGACATCAACCAGAAACTGAACTAGGAAAGGAGAGGAGAGGAGGGGGGAGAGGGAGGTACCCACAGCCATGACAACCTGATACCCATCTGAGCTTCCTCAGAATTTACAGGTGCATCCAGAGAGAGTGGTCCTAGTGCTCTATATTGGAAGTGCAGCCATTCTGACTTTTTTGCCTTGATAGATTTCCTGTTTTAAGGAAGAAGATGAAAGAGGTGGTGGGGAAAATGGGACAGCTATGTGTGCAAGGCAGCATCATTTATATACCCTGTGAATGAGGCAGGACCATGGCAAGATAAAAGCCTCATATGGAAGCACCCTAAATATACAGGGTTAGGACTGGGTAGTAAGAAAAATTTGACTCTGGTAGAGTCACATGTTAATGTGACACAAAATGATGGTGGGAAATTATTTGTGCATGGTACACACAATGTAATCAAGCAATCTAGTGCTTTCTTTCACCTTACAGGACTGTGAAATATTGTTTGTGGAAGCACATCATATTGTAATTCAAAAATATTTTTCCCCTACTTGGCATAATCACCCCTCTTACCAGAGGAAAAGTCTGTAACCAAAGGTTTCTTTCATTCACAGTCTAAGCTTTTGGATGATATGGAATCTAAGTGACATGTTCTTGTGAAATAGTTTTATTGCTTCCTTACAGTGAAGAGGCTGCAGTCCAGGGCTTCATTGGTAAATGATAGGAGCAGATAATATAATTGCTTATCTGGCACAGATGCCTGGAAAATATCCCACTTTGTTTGCCTCATATCCCATAAATTTCCAGGCAGCCTTATTCTGGCTAGCCTGTCACTGGGAGGAATGTACTGCATAGCATTGTTCCCTAACAGAAAATAAAGCTCTCCCTTAGGTAGGTATTGATTTCCCTGTTGGGTGATGGAAAAAAAGGAATGTATTAAGTAGAAATGGTGAGTTTACTTCCACTTCCTCTTAATTACCAGCCAAGCTGCTATGTATGTCTTCTACGGGAGAAATGGGTTAATCTGAGGCCCCTCTGTTTTCACAAATTGAATAATGCTGCTGATTATTGTTCAAACTGCTTCCACAAGCCAAATTAAACAGAATAATGCTATACTAGGTGGTCAACTAGGAGAGCAGGAAATGTTGGGGCAACCACTTTGGCACCACCATTCAAGACAACGATGAACAAACTCATGAAGCCATTTGCTTGCCACTATCTCTCTGTGGTTAAAGGCTACAAATCCATTAAGCAGTGGTTCATTTGGGTCTGTAAAGTTGGTCAATGGTATGCCTGGGATAGGTACGAAAAACAGTTTCCATAGCATCATTTAATGTGGTTTTCACATTTTGAAAAACTGTTTTTTGTTTATAGTGTGCTGTATTGTAGTGTATTACTTTATGGATATCCTACTTTCCCCACCAACACCATGGCATTACCTTTCTGTGCTGACGGGACTGTGTGCTCCTGTGAGGCAAGAGGTTATGCTGATGGCAGCAGTGTTGCTAGTAAGGTCTCCCAAGTCAGACAGGCTTTTGCTGCGGAGCCAGACTAAACGCCAAACAACTACTGAGGTTACGGGCAGGACCTGGAGCTGAGTATCACACTTTTACCACTATGATCAGAAAATTTTCAACATGTGTCCAAATGAGAGAGGTCTGTTATATGTTCCCCTTAGCTTGATTTCTCATCTTAGACACAGATCTTTGGCTGTGGGAAAACATGTGTTTTCCATACGCTTAGCATGTGCAAGGAAAGTATCAGTACAGTCAGAGTGGCTTTTTATTATTTTTTTTTAAAGGGGAGGGGAGATACCAAATCCAGTTTGGAAAAGCTGAGAAAGAGTGTAAACCTCCAAGCAAACGGAGCAAAAGTCTTGCAAAATAAGCGTGCAGCAAAGCAAGCTAATGGGCAGCTAGCCACAGATACGTTGCTATGGAGATGGAAGATGCTTAGAACGGTGGCTGCAAGGCTGTGGGGGAAGGGGAGGCCTTTACATGGCCTCCGGGTGCGCTCAGCATTGCCTTTCCTTTTCTCCTCCCCCATTTCAAGCTCTTCATATACGGGTTAATCCTCACATTGTGGCGGGAGCAGCAGCAGCAGCAGCAATGGCTGCAGACAACAAAATCTTCTATTCTAGTGTTTGGGTCTGTTCATGCAGAGGGAAGAGTTTGTCTTGCTTCATAGCAGGAAAGGAAAACCTCCTTCAATCTGATTCCAGTTGCTAAACCCCTATGAATACACCCTCAACCTCCCCGTGTACTCCACAAACACAGAGATATTGTTCATGACACAGGAGGAGAGCTGTCGATTTTAATTTAGAGCATCTATGTGGTACCTTTGCCTTTGGAAATGGTGTCTGCTCCCTTGTAACAAAAAGCCTCTTCATTGAGGGGGGTCTTCTAGAGTTAATTCCTTTCTATAAATCTAGAAACAAAATGATGGGAGGGAGGTCACAGTCTGTCAGGCATGGGAAACACAAGCAAGGCGAATTTGTGTGTTTGTTGATTCATTATGTGAAGTCTGCTACTCCTGCATAGAGAGCCAAGATTTTTAAAGCCAGAAATTACATTAAGTAACTGTTATGCCCATGTTATTTGTAGATTTTCTACTCCCCCCGAAAATAACATAAAAGTATCTGAGTTATTTATACACACTCAGAATGATAATTTTATTAAAACTGTATGATGAAACGTAGTAAAATTAATCAGCATCAATGAAACACAATGGCAGAGATTCTAGATCAGCTACTTATAGTTAAGTATAATTAACTAAGTAGTGTCTCCTGGCCTGACCCTAATCCCAGTCCTGACTTATTAAGTGTCATCAGCAGCAGGCAATTCTCTTCTGGAAACGGATTCTGGATTTGTTCTCTTCTGGATCAAGATGCAGCATACTGATGTTTCCACTGTCCTCTTGTGAGCAATCTCTGGCAGTTCCTCCTTGTGCTAGAGATTGCTGGCAGGAGGGGGACAGAAATGTCAGCCTGCATTGCCCTGATCAATAAAAGAACAGACCCTCATGGCTCTCAGCAGCTGCTTCCTTGGAAGTCAGGTCTGGGGAACTTTAACGATCCCTACATATTTCCAACCAATCACGTAGGGATATGGGGGCAGGGGGAGATTTGTCCCCAGTCGGCAATGGTTTTTGGGTGTCCTGGCCCATAGCCACGCCCCCACGCACAGTGGCCATGCCCCTCATGCCGTAGCCTCACCCCTGCTGCCCCCCCTCCACACACTCCAAGCTCCACCACTGTTTCCAACACTATTGAACACAGAAGGACTGTGAATATGAATCAGTTATAAGTGCACGTCCAGAAACTGACACATTTGGATTAAAATCTCACATTTGCCTTCTAATGTAGGCCATTTCATACACCATCTAGAGGGGAATCTGGGTTTGCCATCCAACATATGGGGCCTTTCCGCACTACACTGTTATACTGGTATTATTCTACTTCCAACATCCTATGGAATCCTGGGGTTTGCGGATTTAGGGAGGGGCATTTAGAATTCTCAGCCAGAGAGCTCTTTGGCCTCAGTAAACTACAAACCCCAGAATTCCACAGGATGCTGAAAGTGGAATAATAGCACTATAATAGTATAATGCAGAAAGACCTATATTTTATCTGTTTGATGTGTATGCAAACATCATGTATTTGTTTCACACACTCTTCATGTTTGCATGAGTATTTAAAAAACAAAATGTTTGACTTGGTTCATAGAAAGGGAAGTTCACTGCTGAAGCTCCTCTCTGAGATTCTGAGGCAGTTGGAAAAGTCTTTCTCACAGCTGATTGTCTCTCTTCCATTGTCCTGCCATGGTTCACAGATTATTATGAAGAATACAAATGCAAGAAGCTCCCCTCTTTTGATGCTCCCTTATATGACAGCTTGCTGTTTTGATTCCTCCAATTAAGGACAAGCTGCATTAATTCAATGGATGTTCTGCTTTTTCATTAGTTCTTCTTGCCTAGGAAGGCTTGCTTGGGACTAATAGCATGCATGCTGCTTGCAAAGTAAACTGAAAGGCACGAAGGCAGCTGAGAGATTTTGCAAGCAAATACGCACGTGGTTGGTCCCAGGTGAGCTTCTGTAAGTCCTTTGTGCTCCCTACAGTACAGTACATGTGTTCCACTTTTAAACCAATTCTGTTTTCTGACAGTGGTCTCTAAAACTGACTTGAGAAATTGTGGAAGGTGGTAAGTTTAGGACTCCATGGTGTTTCCTATTACTGCATGATAAGAGATGGAAACAGTCCCTTCTAAATAACCATGGAAGACATAGAAAGCCTATTGCATACCAAATCTGGAAACCTTCATGGCCTATGAAGGATATTCCAGTGCCTTCAACATAGAGATACATGGTTCAAGGGTTAAATTAAATCCATTGGCTTCTTGTCTGGCCCACAGCACGGTTCCTGTGGCTGGAAACCATTCCCTTTTGCATTTCAATTGCCCCATGCAAGTGAGCCCCAAATTTATGGGTGGAATACGGATGCCACCAACCAACATGCCTCTCCCATGCAGGCTGTGGTTTTTAAAAATGCATGGCATGACATTATGACACTGGAATTTTACAGCTTGCCTGCTTGCTTTTATTAGTTGCTTCTTGCAGGGGACTGTGAAACAAATACAATAACTTCATACAGCTGTTTTTTTTTTTAAAAAAAATGACTTTTTGCTGAGAAGAGAAAAAGGGTTTTGCTATAACCAGGTGTCTCTCTCTGTATAATGCCTAGAACACTGGCATTTTTTTTCTTTTTTAAATTCCCCTCTTCCTACTGTGAATAGCAGCAGATGTGGTAGCAGAGGTCTCCTATTATCTACCTGAGCTATTCACTTGTTTTGCCTGTGTCTTAGCTTTGCATGATTGTGTATAGCCAGGCCAAAGAGAAAAAGAAGCCCACCAAAGTCAAAGGTGCTGTTACTCTGATAAGCTTTTGGCATTGGAGCTTATTTGTCACTTGTGTAGGCATTAATTGAGTGGTGCTGTTATTCCTTTCTTTTTGAAGTGATTTTTGTTTTAACTGGATACCTTATTTCTTTGTTACAAAGACAGGGTAGACCATTTAATTGATTAATTAATTAAAACACAGGAAACTAAGTGGGTATGGTTGGAGGAGGAAGAGGAGGTTAAAACTAGCACTGCCTTGCCTTCATAGCATTTTTCAACTTGACACCACTGACAATGTATGCATTGCTGTTTCTTCATCTACAGATAGCTACCAAACATAGAAATTTCTGAGATTAGAAAGTGTCTTCCCTGGCTACCGCAAGGTGTTTGTCTCTCTGATCATGAAAGGATTTGCCTTCTTTTCCTTTGGAAAGACACAGTACAACCCTTCAGCTCTGCTCTTTAATGTCCTCTCTTTAATGGGTTTCAAACTTGCCAATTAAATGACCAGTCACCAAGGCAGCTGCTAAAGAGAAGCTTTTATTACCTATTTCCTGGCTCAGAGTTAATCTTTTTCAAGTGAGCAGCTACATTATCCAAGGTAGAGGCCTGATCCTCACATCAGTGGTTAATTAAATCCTCGTCTATAGGGTGCCAGCTGGCCACTTTTTCTTCTCAATAACCTCTTGCTAACATTGGTTGTTTAATAAAGGGATTGGTTTTAGGATGGAGGCATGCCCCATAAAGCATGTGATTAGTGTTAGCAAGACAGCCTTTTCTTCAGACCAATAGGAATCAGAGAAAGGTTGGAGAGCCATACAAGTGAAATGACAACTTAGGCCAGCTGAGCTGAGACAGGTTTTCTTCATCCATTTTGTGAAGAATAAACACTGCAGTTAGTAAGCTGCAGTGTTCTAAGTCTACCTTGCTGCATTGCTACTCAGCTTTTTTTTTTTTTTTTTTATCATTGCACAAGTCAGAATTCTGTGCCAACCCCACAGTGACCAAACTCTCCCCCACCCCGATCTCCCACATGGCCGTTTCTGGGCTGATGGAGAGTGAGGAGATAAGTGGTGATGCATCCAGTTATTTTCCTTTAGCTGGGCTTGCTGCAAGGATGTCATCTACAGACATGTTCCAGGGATACCTAGAGATCCCTTTTGGTTCCTGATGCAGCATGTCCAGTTAAAGAAAAATTGCTGGACTGTTTATCCTCTTATTCTCTGGCAGCCGCAAAAGGGCCATATTGGAGGAGCAAGCAACATGGCCTACAAGTTGGTAGTTTTTTTGGGGGGGGGGTAGCACTGGAAGACATAGCTGGTGAGGCGTATACATATCCCAATGCAAGTTTACTTTTGCCTTTTGCCTCATAACCAAAGAGTGTAAGACACAAGTAGGGAACCTTTACTCTTCTATGCATTTTGGATTCCAATTCCCACAGTTCTTATCATTTGCCATGCTGTGTGGGACTGGTGGAAGTAGATCAAAATGGGGAGGCTCCCTCCCCCTATTGATCATACAGGAAATACACAGTCTGCTTCGGAGTGCACAGTTGTCTGTTGTAGAATTCTGTCTAGAACAGAAACAGGAATCATGTGACTCTCAAGAGGCTGGATTGCAAGTTGCAGCAGCCCCCGTCAACATAGTCAGTGGTGAGGCATTTTGGAAACTGCCGTTCAACAGTATCTGGAAAGCCAAATGATTTCTACCTCTGCTGTAAGGGAACAGATAACAACAGGAGAGTGGTATTGTGGAATGATCCATGATCCATGGATAATATATGACCAGGGTATGCATTTGTTCATTGGGAAAGCCCTAGATTTTTCCACAACAAAAGTACTGCCTTGAGATACAGTGTTTCTGGATCATATGCAACAACTATACAGAGTGGTAACAAAACTTAAACTGAAAAGATTCTTGGAAACAATGTTCATTTGATTAAAGCCAGAAGATATTATGGGCTTTATCACACTGTACAGTTGTAGTGTTATGATTCCACTTTAACTGCCATGGCTGCATCCTGTGGAATGCTAGGGTTCGTCGTTTGATGGGGCACCAAGCTCTCAGCTTAAAAGATTCTAAATACTTCTCCCAATACTGCAGATCCCAGAATTCCATGGGGCCATGGCGCTTAAAATAGAATCATAGCCCTATAATTGTGTAGTGTGATAGAGGCCATGTGTGAATAATATATTTGTCCAAAACAAGGTTGGGTGTCAGCAGAGTCCATCAGCTTTTTGTGGCTGGTTTCTTTTTGGTACAACTTGAATAAATTCTTCAGCCCTCTTAAGCTTTAATTGCAGATAGGGTGGGCATAAATATAGCCATGCACATCCTCTAATATTAGAAGTTCATGCAACATAACACGTATTTACTAGTATGAAAACAGAATAGATTTGGAGGTTCTCCCCCCCCCCCGCTTGTTGGCACAGAAAATGAAACTGTGAGCAATATGATCTACCAATGGATAAGTTTCTGCATGAGCCAGTTTTCCAACCTATTTGTTATTCTTTCATATGGACCTTTCTGCACTACATTGTTCTAATGCTATTATTCCACTTTCAAGATCCTGTGGAATTCTGGGGCTTGCAGTTTACTGTGAATTCCAAATGCTCCTCCCTAAACTGCAAATCCTAGGATTCCATAGGGTGTTGAAAGTGGAGCAATAGCACTCTTACACTGCAGTGTGGAAATGGCCTTAGAAGCAAGGGTCTTGATTTGCATAAAACTCAGGCTGTATTTTAATTTGCCTATAACAAGGGGATTTAAAGCCATTCCCATTTTAACCTTAAAGGAGAGATGCAGTTCTGGAAAAGGCTGTGAAAATACACAACTAGATCAAAATAGCTGTCAGCATAGCCTAGTGACCCTGATAGATGCTTTGAAGGAAGCACATGACAAACAGTGTGTTGAGGATATATGAGCATTCAGTCCAAGCTTTGAATGCCATAGAGATTCAGGAGCAGACAGACATGAGCTGAGGAAATGGCTATTCTGCCTGCTTTTAATACCTTTAATGGTATAAATATCCTGTCTGCAAGCTTCTTTAATCCTCTTTTGAATTAAGTTAGGCCACCAACTCTCACAGCATCAAGCAACAGCTTGAGGCTATTTTACTATCAATACTAAACAGCTCGGTAGTCCGTTCCTTCGGTTAAGCCCGTCCTACTCAGTGGCTTGTGACCAGTTCTGTTAAGATGCTGTGCTTTAAAATTTAACGGCTAGTCATTACAGGACAATTCTTACAAGAAACAAAATGAAACCCCCGGAAACGGTTCAAATTGCATTTTGATTCTTTATTTAAAAGGACCCTATGTGCCAGGCTCAATTCTTTGTAAACCAGGCTTTGAAAACAATGTGCAAATAAAGGCATGGGGTGAGATGAGGGGTTCGTAACGGACATCACTCTATCCCTAGCACTTCCAGGAAAGAAGGAAACCCAGCTAGAGTGGGATGCTCCCATTTCTTTTTTCTCCCCTTTTCCCCTCGCTGTTCCTGGGCTTGTTTTTCGCTCAGACCCATGACTCTGCTGGAGGGGAGGGGAAACGATGGCCACCGCAGATCTTGGGGCTCAGTAGGCACTCTGTGTGTATGTGTACTCACGTCCTGCTAGACCAAAAGAAAACAAAAACGCTTCCCACCTACCTCCCCCATAGCCTTGTGCTAAAATAGAATTCAAAACAAAACAAAACAAAATAAAACACTGAGAGGGAGGGCTACCACTTTGAATCCATCTCACTACCCGCCCAGTTCCCACTCCCTCTCCCTCCCGTGTTGCGGGCTGTGAATAATTAAAACAATGATATAAAAGGGGAATCAGGGACAAACTCTTCTTTTCTATGGAACTGAAGAGAATGTTTAGTTTTGATAGCAGGAGGAGGAAAGAAAATGCTGCAGTTGGCTGAAGTACAGCCTGCTGAGGTTATCCATTCTAAAGCCAGTACCAAGAGGCTGTGCAGCATTTTATACTGTCAAGTTTATATCTTGTCCCTGAACACCCCCTCAAATTGCACTTGAATTGGATTGGGGCTTCCCCCTTTCCTTCCTCTCTCCCTGTCCAGTGAAGTGAATGGGGGAAAGGAACTGAGAAGAAAACAGGGTGCAGAGAGACTATCCAACCATGTGGGGTGGATTCTGCCTTGTGGCTCGGTTTGGCTGCAAGTGCTCAGCTCTCCCACAAAACTACAGGGAGGACACTTTCTGCCGAGGTGATACTGATAGCATATCAGTTTGAATCCTACAACTTCCTCCCAACCATTCTCAAATGTAGCCTCCTATCCTCAACTCAGAATACACGAAAAGAAACCACACATTTTTTAGTCAGCACCATTCAGTTTGGTTAATGTCTGCAAATGTCCCAACTGTGAGTGGAAGAGCAAAGTGGAGGCCCAACTGATCTGAGTGTCAGAGATGCTGTTGACCAGCCTAAACCTCTACAGTTCTTTCAATATAGCCTCAAAGACTGGGAATCTTGTCAGTGCTGTTCCAACTGCTCAATTCTTGCTGCCATCATGACATAGCAGTTGCCGAGATGTGGCAGTCTTCCTCTTTCACTGGCCAGTTGCTAGTTACCTGGAGTCTGTTCCTATTGGCCAGTTGCTGGTACACCACACTAGCAGGTACTCCATAAAGCAGCCCTGGTTGCAGCAGTCCAGCCGGCTCATGTCTACCACCTGCAGAGCCCTAACCCGTTCCCCTCCGAGGAAAGCTTTGGTTGGAGAAAAAAAAAGAAATAAAACTCAAAGAGACTATTCTGAGAAATGTCAGTTCACTATGTCCTCCTCTGTCTGGAAAGTTGATCTGCAAAGAGGCGATCTGCAGTACCAGACGCTGTGTTAGCTTTGGAGTTCTCAGTCTTTTACCCTGTTGCCATCCTTCCTTCCTTCTTTCAGCACGAGGCCTGAAAACAGGCTTATCTCCTGTCTAGCTTTAGGTGTACCATTTTCAGACAGGTAGTTTTTGAAGAGCACTGTGCAATACTAGAAGCAGCAGCAGCAGAAGTCAATGATTCCAAACTCAGCTATGACTGATTGTCTCCCACATGATCTTCTCATCACCTCTTAAAAATAATAAATCTGGACCAAAATGTTCTTCAATATTGTTATTATTATTAAATCCATGATTTTATCTTCTTAACCATTTTCTCACTCTTTTTTCTTCTTTCTTTTAGAAATGTCAAACAAAAGAAGAAAACCCAGCAATAGGAGCTCTGGAACCGGGGGCAAGGCTACTGGGGGGGCGGTACAGCGTGCTCTGCTGGCTGGGAGGGTTGACTGGAGTTTGTGGGGTTGGAGTCCTACTGGGTTTGGGTCGGAAGAGGCTGCCCTGTTGGGTGCTGGTGCTGTTGGACATTGGGCAATGGTCAGGGTCACCTGAGTCGCTTTCTGTATAGCTGTAGGCTTGAGCCCGTGAAATGCCCTTCTGTTGGCGCCTCCATGAGTTGTAGTAAGTTGGGTCACTGATGTAATGGTTGACAAAAGAATGGGCTTTCTGGTGGTTTTGGTCAACTTCATACTCACTGTCACTTCCCTGTAGAAAGAGAGAAAGAGCAAGACACTGATTTTAGTGAATTATGGGACGGAGAAACTAACTGACTTGGTGGACAAAAATTACCAGGAGAAACAATGCAATGCAGCCCAAACCTGCTACATTTTCCAACTTTCAAAGCAGGGACTCACACCTGCTCCCTTAAATCAGATAATAGGCCTGGTATAAAACTACCTTTTCCCACATCAATCTGCCAAATACATGGAGATCAACATTTGATTGCCTTTACTTCTCTGAATGCCTTTCCTTTTGGATGCAAGGTACTGCGTGTGGTAATGGCAACTAAAGAGGGAAAGAAGAAGAAGAAGGAGGAAGAGGAAGAGGAGGAGAAGAGGAAGAGGAAGAGAACCTTTTCAGAGATAGCACCCTGCCTGTCAGATTATTTTGCCAAGGAAGAGCTGCTTGGGTTCCAGTTAACTGTAGTTCTGGTGCCCCAGGTCAAACATATGTACTTACATAACTCACAGCTTCATTTTGGTTCTTTGTCTCTATTCATTAGCCTTATACTAGTCTTTTATAGTTTTGTGCTCCTGTTATTTATATTTTGTTTGTTATTTACAATGATGTTATAAAGTTTTTTAAAAAAAATATTAGCCATGTTTGGAATATTACTTTTCAGAGGAGTGGGATATAATTGTTGGAAACTGATAAGTAATAAATGAATCAGACAGGTGGCCAACAGACAACCTGTATACAAAATACGAAAATTAGGCTATCAGTCTTGTAACTCTGTGTGTGTGTGTGTGTGTGTGTGCGCGCGTGCGTGTGTGCGAGCGCACGCACATGCATGAATGTACATTTGCGCATATGTATGCAAACACACACAGGCACATAACACTTCCCAGATGTGCAAATTAGGGCTGTAAGTCAGTGTTAAGGCTCCAGTGCTTAGCTGGATACTTCTAACAGAGAACTCCTAGTACTGCCAATCAGAAGACACCACATATTTATTCTAATTTGCCTTGGGGGATTTCTTATGGTAAGAAAAAGAATGGCAGAAACAGCGGGAACACACAGAATGGTTACAAATGGAAGAATCCCTAACATTCTGTGAATGAGGCAGGAAGGAGACTAGAACAGCACACCAAGCCCCACTGAATGAAGGACTAAGACTTTCTTCTGAGTAGACATGTACAGAATTGCACTATAAGCCACTTAGTTAATAGGTTAATTAACCAATTAACGAAGAGGAAATTTAATTGGCAACAGCAAATTAAATGGGATCATGCATGAAGTGCATATTTTGTTCTCTGAGACTGTTTTGATTATGATACACTACCTCAACAGGGAACAGAAGTTATTGTAGGTGGAATCTTCTATTGAGAGTTAGCACTTTTAAAATTAAATTGTAAATTCTGGTATATTTCCTTTACTATCTCAAAAAAGCACTTAGATCTGGTAACTGAATAGTCATCTAAATTTAATTTGTTATTTGGAAAAATAATTAGTTTACTAAATATTTTTAATCAGTCGATTTCCTAATAATACACACGTTCTGCATTTTATATTTTGCTTGCAGTTAGGAATTGAAAGGATATTCGAAAATATTTGAAAAATGGTTAAAAACACATGTTTTCCAACTGTTGAGAAATGCTGATGAGAAGAGGCCTGGATGAGCAAGAATTTTCACAGCTGAGGACTTATTCTGCCACAAAATTTGCAATTTTTTCCAGCAAAAAACAGCTTTTTTTTTTTTTGCATTGAAAATGTGATTTCCTGCTCAGAACATGCTGTCATTGGGGAGTTGTTCTGTGCAAAATTTGCACATGGCTGATCACAGAAAACACCACTCTAGGATAAACTTCCTAACTTTGAGCATAGGTTACAGATGATGGGGAATGTAATCCTAAAGATAATTCACAATATTAACAGGTTGTGGCTGGGAGTGGCTTTCTTTGCATGGTTTCCATACTTTTCTTGGGCACTGCGTCAGGCATTGCTTAAGTAATTCTGAAATTTAAACATTGCTTCCATATTAAGTAGTGACTTTCTTAATAACTGTTTTAAGTATGGCTTTAACACCTCAAGTCTACAGACCTCTGAAAGACCCGGAAAGACCTCTATCTTCTCATACAACTCACTGAAGTTTCGTGACTTGGGTCACAGGTTTGCATCTTTCTGTATCCTATTACATTCTAATTACACTCTCACCTCCAACCTTGCAATTCCAATATCCCTGTTACTGCACAGTGGGCCCTTGGTATCCACTACAGTTTGGTTCCAGGACTCCTGTGGATACCAACATTTGCGGAGTCTCGAGTGCTGTTATGTACATTGGTATACTAAAATGATGTCGCTCATATAAAATGGCAAAATCAAAGTTTGTTTTTTCGATTTTTAAAAAATATTTTCGAGATACAGAATCCATGGATATGAAAGGCTGACTGTACTTCCACTCCATCAGTGTATCTGAAGATATCGATTGATATCCACGAAACTTCATGCTAAAAATCTCACCAGTCCTGTACAATTCCTTCCTCCTTCAATACTTTGAGTAGAGAAAGTGGGAAAGAATGGAGATAGAAGTACAGAAATGACAGGAAAAAAATATGTAAAGTGAAGGGTTGGCTCTATCTTATTTCATTATTGGGGTAAAATAATAAAACAAAACAAATGAATAGAAGATCATGTCACTCTTATTCTTTATGCTGCTGACCTCAACTATTAGTCCCAGAGACTGAAAAGATCCAAACCACCCGGGTTAAAAGTTTTAATCATCAACAGTTACTTTCTCAATTAACACCTTAACCCCCACTGCCCATATTTCTTGCTTCCTGGATTTTTACAGCTTATGGAACAGATGATGGAGAATGTCATCATTCAAAACAATAAATATATTACTGATGTATTTGTGATTTAATTTTTAATTGGTCAATTTAAAAATCCAGACATCCCTGAAATAATTACTTTGGGTATTAATTTTATGATATAATACTGGAAATGTAACACCCCCTCTTCTCTAATTCCAAAAGCCATCTTCAAGCAGTAACCAAGGATTTCATCTATGGGAACATCTGTATTTTTTTAGAAAAATGTAAAGTTTGGAGGGGGGAGAAAGAAGAAAACTGGCCAGAGCAGGGTAGACTTGGCTCATTTCCCTCCTTTCAACTCTCCCTCTGCTCTCTCTAATTGAATTCAGCTTCTCCATTTGCAGAAGCACAATAGAAACCATTCATGAGAACCCAGAGCTCAGCCAAGGAAGCGATCAAGTGGCGGCTTTCAGCTAGTTCAGTTCTCAACAGTTCCTCAAATGTACTTACTCCACTGGCAGAGAAGAGAAACAGCACAGAAAAGGAACCACATTTTCTAAAAGTTATTGAAAAACAAAAAAAGGGTGGGGGAGCTACATAGGCAAAGTAATGGAAATAAAAGCTGAGTGTTAGGCATCCCCACAAATGGGAAGATGGGAGAGATCTGTGCCCTCTCTTTTTCAGAAACACAGGGCTATCGAAACAAGGTCAGAGGCAAAATAAAACAAAACAGATTGCAAGATCAAAACTGAGCCTTTGAGCACGTCTGGCACTAAATCTCGACTCCCTCCCCCAGCTTTCATATGCACATGAGCTGTAAACACATGTTTTTCCTAGGAAATGATAATTAGGGTCATGCTTAACTAAATTTTCTTAATGATAGAATAAACTGTACAGTTTCCAGTCACTTTATTTTATAGGTAGGATAGCTACTGATGTATCCTCACAGAAGAGGACCAATGGAGACAAGAGATATTCACTGAATTTTAAATTAGCACATATATGTGATATTATATGCATGCATACATATAATGTATGTGATATATAGTTGTATAGACAGAGAGCTGCAAACTTAGAAATAATTACTACCAATTGAACTGTAATCCAGTACTCTCTATGGTGGAGAAGACTATTGGACAAGTGACTGGGGGGTCACCTTCTCATTCACTTATCCAGGTGGAAAATGCTGGTGGGCAACTTCAAGGCTCCCATCCACTCTCCCTTGTGAGGGCTTGTGGTTTTGGATAGGACAGACTTGCAAACAGAGGGTGCCTTTGAACAGAGAGTTGTTCTCAAACTGCCCTTCAAATAGGGCAACTCTGTAAAGACCCGAGCAGGGCATTTGATGACCGAGTGACTTTCTCATTCATAGAGTTGCCATAAGTTGAAGTTGACTTGACAGCAGTTAACTACAACAACTCTGTAAAGTATAGCACATGTGCTCCTTACTGACAGAAGAATGCTCTTGGAAACTCATAACTTCCAGGGTCTCACTGACCTACCAATCCTTGCTTAATTTAGTCAGCACATAACATATATCTGACCCTACAATCCTTCTGGCTCACCAGGTAAGCGCCGTACTTTACAGAGTTAAATACAGCACTGAATTACTGAGCAGTTGGTTTCAATCTCAAATTCTGCCTCTGTGATCCTGAAAGAGTAACTTGTAGTTGACCCTCTGCTTCACAAAAGTAAATCCCATGGCATCCAGCAGGGCTTATGTTCAACTAAATGGATTTAGTAGTGAAACCCTCATTTCTTTAGATTTTATTCCTCTTCTTGTTAATAAAATAAGGCTGATATTCTTTGTTCTAGAAAAGTAAACATTTCTGTTACACTGTCATTATATCACTGACATGGAAATTCCACCCCCTCCCCAAAAATTTACTAGGATATTTGCCCTCAATTAAAAATTACATTTGTTTTAGAAAACCTAAGCAGTTCTTCTGTCTTCTTTTGAATCTTCTGTCATGATTTGTGCAAAGCCCATCTGTCCATCTGGAGGATCTGCCTAGCCTAATGGTAATAAATTGAGATAGTAATACAATATTTTGTTGGGTTGGACACATGCGACTTGACGACATCATATGTCTGCAGACTACATATCTCCCTTAGGACTTCCAAAGCCTGTATTATAGCTTTATGGATCATCCAGTTGCAGCAGTCAATGATAGAACTGTGGCACCTGCTGCTATTCTATAGTCTTTTGCTAGGAAATGGCTGAATATGAACCATGGCTCAAAATTAGTTTTTCCTTCCCATGTTTGTCAGGAACAGTGATCAATCTTAAAACAGAATTACACCTAGGCATCCTTATGGCACAGAGACTTTTGCCTTAGCAGCAATTCCTCTGACAGCCTAATGGCACTGAGGGTGCCAGTTGAGGTTCAGGCCATTTGGCAAGAGTTTTGTTCTTAAGAAAAAGACAAAGGAGCCATTTTGCTATAACCTGGCAAGACTGCCAGCTCCTGCTAGTCTCAGAACTGCTAGTGCCTGTTGCCACTGGAAACAGGGCAAGGGAGGGGAAAGGCAGCCTGGCTGTGAGGCTGTGTGTGCCCTAGTCCTGACTTTCTAAGGCAGATGTTTGCATGCTTCTGACTTCCTGGTGTCCAGCTGGACCCTCTGATCATGATCCTGTTCCAGAAGGATGCAGGGGAGCATATACCCAGATTTGTACCAGGCAGGCTGTCTCTGATAATTTAGCTCATCCAGCTCAAGGACATGAATGAACCTTTTATTTTCCCCAGATTAGCTTCATGTGCTCATTTACAACCCCCACCCCGCATCATGTCCATGAAGAGAAAAGGGTAGGCAGGTCAGGTCTACAGTGGTCTGATCAATGGTGAAAGGGGTAAGGTTTTCAAACCCATTTGGTTCAACAAGATGCTAGTATTACATCCCTGATGCCACACACGGAAGCCACCTCTAACACAGCGGTGGTAGGATGAAGCCACAGGTCACTGAACATTGTTCTACCACTGCTCTGTTATGGACAGCTTCAGTGTGTCATTATATCCATTAATCTTAAAAGTAACTGTCCAAGCCCTGCTGACAGGACTGCAAGTTCCATCTGCAAAGTTCAGGACAGGAACATGACCTGCATGTGCTCTTAGGCACACAAAGCTTTGTATGGCCCTCTCTGATCCCCTCCAACTGTCCCAAACCTCCATCATTGATCTGAAGAGATGAGAAATTTTTTACTGAACGTGTTGTAAAAATTGATCAAATCCTTTAATGAGAACTTTGTATTATCATCACACAGAGGTGCATGTCCATTAAAAGCTTTCCAGTTCTTGAAATTCTGACATCTGGATAGGGTGCAGAAGGAGAGGCTTCGCTCACAACAAATAAATTGTCCACGCTGTTTTTTTTTCCTGGTCCGTTGGCCATAGTAGTACGTATGTACTTCATACAGAGGACTGGAATTGTATGATTCCACTCTGTAAACATCTACTGTGAACCTCAGTTTATTAGGCAGGGATATCAATAGATTCTCAACATGTAGTCATTCAATATCACTTTTTTTTTTCTGACCCAGGAAAGCCATGGTTCCTCCAGCATCAAACCTATCTGAATCCTATAGGTTCTGAAAGGTCTAGGCAGCTTAGTGAAATGAGAAAAGTTTGTCAGGTGTGTGGAAAAGTGGACACCTAAGGATTACACTGTACCACCTTAAGTCGGGAGACTTTGCTCACTTGGTATCAAACTTGGTTTTCTGGTCCAATGATTATTTTTTAAATGCTTCAAATCACCTAGAGTTGAAATCAGTTGTATCCCCAGAAAGCCACTTTTGTGGCCCTCAAAGATTCCTGAAGATTCCTTTAAAAACAAGGGCCAATTTTCAAGTGATTTTTAAGCCACAAAATGTGGCAGTTTAATTTGCCTTCCCCTCCAAACAGGCTATGCCAAAAACGAGTGATGTGATTTGATGTTACCTGTGGTGCAGTGAAATGTGGGATGTGAAAAGCGGCCCCCTGCCCCTGCACAGATGCTCAGTCTGGGTCTACTTCATTCCAAAGCTTTTCTACTCCCAACCTCCTGGTTTGTGACTTACCTGTGAGTCAGAGATCTCAGAAGGCTTTTCTGTAAGGCTGCTGCTCTCAGCTGGAATTAGGTCATTGTATTTGGTAACATCTTCATCTGAGTAGTGCAGAGAGCCTGGGCTAGGCCTTGGTGGGGACCTAAGGAGAGACACAGAAACTGTGAGAGGTCATTCAGAAGGAAAGGTGCTTAGTGTAGGGGAGCAGAGTGCTGCTCCCAAATTTCCTTTCCCTTCCTCTCCACTGGCCATCCTCCCCCCACTGTTCTGGAGGCTTTGGCTACCTTGTATATATTCCATTTTTCCTGCAGAAAGAATTTTTCACTGACAGGCGCCGATTGTTCAGTTCCAGAGCAGGAAAACTGCTCTCATCCAGACTAACCATCTCACCATGGCCGAGTGCATTTGACTTGGAGTTGCTCCCTGAAAATAATAACAACAACAGCAAATGGCTGGGGGAACAGAGATGATCAGTCCTTTGGGCTATCTCCATTGCAAACCCAGTTGCTAAATTATCTTCCCAGAGAGAACAAAACTCAGTAGTTTGCTTTCATGCTTCCCGACTGTATGGGAGGGGGAAATCTTGAATTTAAATGATGGTGTGAGAGAAAAATGGGCCACAGAATAACAACTTTTAAAAAAATCCTTCCAAGGGGAAGAAAGAGATCCATCCTCCATCACTGAAATATAACTAAACCAGTAGGTAAGCACTCAGTTGCATCTGTCCAGAACCACAAAGGCAGACTGTTAGGTACAGCTGTAAACACAATTTAGAAGAGCAGAACTTATTGTCATGTATCATTCACACACACTGTATGCCCTAGGGCAGAGGTGTGTGAAGTGCAGCCCTTGCTTCTCCTAAGTGAGGTCTATGGGATCCCCAGAAGCCCCTCAAAGTCCCCAGAATCCCCCATTTTAATATTTTTTGGGAGTGATCTTGGGATAATTTTTTTTGCCCCCCAAACCACCCTAGATCTCCCAAAGCTTCCTAAAAGGGCAACAGTTTGCCCCCTAAAGCTCCCAGCCCCCCAAACTTCCCCAAAAACAGATAAAAAAGAGGAAAAAAATAATCCAAAAAGGTGCTCAGAAATGACATCATGTCACATTGGGTGCACTGAAATGTGCTGTTGTAGCAGCCCACTGGGTGAACACAAGATGCAAAAAATGGCCCTTGCTGTGTTTGGACTTCTCCACCCGTGCTCTAGGATATGTTTCTCAATCAGGACATCTGAGTGCTGTTCCCTGATGATCTACCTCTTCTGGAGCCTCCATGAGAACAATATGGTTAAAATGAATTAAGCTTTAGCTAAACAGAAGTAACTGTTCATGTGGTCGTGGTCTCAAGTGTCACGAAACATTTCAAGGAGCTTGGCACTTCAAGGCTAGACTCCTATATGTGACATACCCTCATGTAACCTTAGTTAAAGGGAGCGTAAGTACTTTTAAAGAACACATAGAAGGAGTTATCATCTCTCTCCTTTGTGCATGGAGCTCAAGGTCAGCTGGAGGCTTCCCAGGTGTACCTCCTTCATCCTGGCCATTGATTGGCTATGAAGGTGTGCCCCTGGACACCATCTGGTTATCCTTGTACAGTTGGGCATGAAGAAGCAACTTCCACCCTTGCCTGGGGAAGACTGCTGCATCTCTCATTCTGCAGGTGTACAAGGACTGCTCCCAGATAGACCTCCATAGAGAGTCAACAAATGTATAAGAGGAGATACACATCGCAGTCTCCAGCTGGTCTTGAATGATCTATTCCTCTCCCCCTCAACCCTTAAGTACACTTGCAAAGATTCATATTACACATCTTAGCCTAACTCCACTAATTGCTGATTTTTTTCCTACCCAAATAATCATCTTCACCATCATCTACTTGCTGATTTCTTACCCCCCGCAAAAAAATAAGCCTCATTTGTTCCCAGAGCAAGTTGCATTCACTAAGCTTCATAATATTTCCAGAACCCGAGATAATGTTCCTGAAACCTCCTCGTCATGTGCCTAGTAGTTGGAAAATTTACTGTTTTTGGACTATAATTCCTAAAATTCCCACAGATAATATGGTTAGTGGCCATGCAGGCTGGAGGATTCTGGGAGCTATAGTACAAAAAGTAACTTTTCTAGCATTTGCACAGGTCAGCAACAGAGCATTTGCTTTGCATTCATGAAGTCCTGGGAACAAGTCTTGGCTGTTTCTGTTGGAAGGATCTCAGGCAACTGGGTGAGACACTTTAGACTGGGACCTTGGAGAGCTGCTGCATGTTGGTGTTGATGATTCTTTGGACCAAAGGTCTACCTCAGAATAAAACAGCTTTCTCTGCTTATGAAAGGGTGTGGTATGTTATCAGTTCTCCTATAGTTCACATGTTAGTAGTTCTCCTATAGGGTTGTAACAAGATGTAGGAGGGGTCAAACGCTCTTAGGCATGCCATCATACACAAATATTGCATCTGCTCTTTATAGATGGGTTTGAAAGCTGCTACACAGATGATCAGGCACTAACTTCTTTCCCTACAGCTCTAGATACTCATACAATGAAAATGTGCTACAACATGAAGTAGACCTCAGAGGAGAAAACAAAGAATGCTCCTCCACACAGACCCTCAACTTTCACCATCAAGTTTGTTTGTTTAGGAGGATGGTCCAGATTTTCCTCACAATTAGAGCAAAGCAAACACAGCCACATTCCCTTGCCCTGGTGACCTTTATAACTTTGTGGTTGCCTCTGGCAGTGACTAAAGCATGAAGCCATTTATTTTAATTGCCAGCTTGGCATGGTATCAACAAAGTTGCTGACATTTCCTCCCAACATTACAGATTCAGGCACTTGAGAGAATATTTCTTATGATAGATCACAGAGCACAAAGGACAGTTCAAGCGACATTTTTCCATTTGTGACTCATCTTCACAACAGAAAACAACTGTTCCCCCTTCTCAGCCCCCAGAAGGACGGAATCCAATGCTAAATGGTAGAAAGAGTGACTGGAGCCCAGAAATTCTAGCTATTAGCTACACTGAAAAGAGAAGGTGCTGGAGAACAGGTACATGCAATGTGGGATCCTCTAAATGTTTTGGACTACATTCTCATCAGCCCCAACTAGCATGGCAAATAGTCACAGATTATGAGATTTGCAATTTAAACCATCCAGAAGACACTTAGTGTTCAGGGCATGGAAAAGAGACAGAATGTTTCTCCTTAGCAGTGTGATCTAGTGTATATACTGGGGTGGGCAACTGCACAGGGACCTCATTTTCTACCTCTCCAGCCCTCTGTGAGCTGCATCCCCACCTGAGTGTGCCAAAATACCTTGTTTTTCTCCACTTTACCTTCAAAATGGTTGACTAGAAGTGATGTGCCATTTCCTATTATCATTTTGAAGGACAGGGAGTACAAGGTTTTTCAGAGAGGGTATGTGGGGTTCTGAGGGTTTGTGGTGGGTTTTTGCATGTGCAAAGACAAGAGAGGTGTTTTCTTGTTGGAGATGGAGTGATAATAAGAAACAAGCCTAAAAGGGAAGGACTAGTGGAATGTATCCTGTCGCTTTTGCCTACTGGATCATACTGTGATTCTCAAGAGTGGCATCTTTAAAGCCTCTACTGAAGTATCTTCACAAGGTTGATGATTTCAATGTGCTTAAAGGAAGCAAGACCTTATTAGAAAAAATGAAGCCTCTGGAACATATTGACACCTACCTGAGTCTGACTTCTTGGCATACTTCTTGCTCTGTCCACGGATTATAAGGACAAAGACCAGTAGGAGGATGAAGATGAGTCCCACCAAGGCAATCACCACCAGGAACCACCATTCCTCATAGAAGGGGTTAGCTTTCTGAGCTGCAAAACAGTAGGTGGCATGGAGCAATCAAGCAATCTTCTCAAAAGGCTTCTTTATGCCCCATCTATATTGTTTTCCACAGCCTCAGTTCAGGGTTAGTGGGAAATGTCATGAGATGAAATGAGAGACAAATACATTACCTGAGACTGATGGGGAGGGAGCACTGGGTGTCCCATAGCCATAGTCATTGACAGCAATGACCCGGAAGTCATAGCTGACACCTTGCTTCAAAATGTCCATGCTGAAAGTGTACGAGGTCACTTCCTTGGGGATATCCTTTATGAGAATGTCCCAGAGCCCCTCATCTGGAAGATAGAACAAGTAATGAAGTTGCCATAGCAAAGGCACATACAATGCGTAAACACATATGTACACAGATATACAGTAGGAGCCCTGTATCCACACGGGATTAGTTCTGCCCCCGTGGATACTGAAATCCATGGATAGTTGTGAACGCCCTGTCAACACCCCCAAAGAATGATTTTAAAGCACAGTTCTCCCACAGCAGTGTGTAGGGTCAGCTATCACCATGTCCCACACGCCCCGGGGCCTGAGCTCGTGTGGGCACCTGGGATCAGGCCCGCAGTGACGTGTAGGGCCGCCATTTGCTGTGTCCCTGCACGCCCTGGGATCTGAGCTCACACAGGGCACTCAGGATCAGGCCCGCAGGGCCAGTGTTCACTGCGTCCTTGCACACCCCGGGGACTCCACTTGCTTGCTCCAGCAGGCAGGGGTGTGCAGAGTGGGAGACTGCCTGTTCTCTGCACGCCCGCCACCACTGCCTGCGTGGGCATGCCGATTCCAGCCAGCAGGGGCATGCAGAGTGGGCAACCTCCCGTTCTCTGCATGCCTATCGCTAACCACAAATAACTGAATAAATGGATAATGAATCCACGGATATGGGGGTCCTACTGTACCTAGAGCACAGGGGAACGGTAATGATATTCCTGTCCAGTGCCCTGGGACTAGATCTGTTGGGGAACCCTAGGGCCAGCAAGGCACACTATATCTCCCATTGGAAAAAGATTAACAATGACGGAAACAACCAGTCTGTGAATATGTAAAAAGTTTAAGCAATTATCCACAGCATTTATAGAATTGAGTTATTATACCACCCTAAATATACCTGATCTTGTCTGATTTTAAAGGCTAAGCAAAATCAAGTCTGGTTCATACTTAATTGAAGATTTCAAGGGAACTCCGGGTAGGGCCAGGAAAAGAAACCTGCTTGAAACCGTGAAGAGCCATTTGGACCAGTTATCTCAACCAATACAAAATATTTTCCTGTATTCATACGTGCACATCTATGACCCTTAATTTTTTAAATATTTAAATAAGCTTCCATCAAGTAAGGTGCAGACAACTCATCCAAAATGTATACACATACATATACTGTTTTCAGAAAAGTCAAACAATCTTTAATTCTAAAAAAGAGATTCAGTGGCAGAATAAGTGCTCAAAAAGCCTTCTGAAAACAACATTTTTAAAAAAAGATGCTAGGTACAGAAAGGTTTAGCTTTAATTAATTAATTCTGTACATCTGCTGTTGGAGCCAACCCAGAAGGCAGACCAAATTGTCTCCAGAAATACCATATAAATGGTCTCATACAAATGGCGCTCGACGACAATTCCATTTCAGCTCACAGTTGTTTTCTGCTTGTATAATCACACAGGTAGCAGCCTTCTGGGAGCAGAACACATTTTATTTGGCACATGAATTCTGTGAATAGTTTAGCTGCCGGATATAACGCCACGGGAGAATAATCCATCTTCTATGTTGGCTAGTCACATGGTAGATTTGATATCATGTCTCATCTTTAGTTTTGGAAAGAGGACCAAACTAAAATCCCCCTGATAGACCCTTCATCTACCATTCTATTGAGATGAGAAGCTCTGATCCCATCCTCACTTACACACATTTATCCACCAAGGTTCCCCAGATAAATAGATATACTTTTATTGACTGTGGTCCCCAGACAAGCTAACATACTTTTATCAACTATGGTCTTCCAGATAAACTAACAAACTTTCATCTAGTCAGAAAGAGGCTGGACAGCTACCTGCTGGTGACGCTTTAGCTAGAGATTCTGCACTGAGCAGGGAGCTGGACTAGAGGGCCTATGAGACTCCTTCCATCTCTATAACTCTGTCCCTCAGCTTCTTTCCTGGTCTCCTTATACTTCCACTCTATTTTACTCTGCTTTGCCATCCACATGGGATGAACCTCAGCAAATGCTGACATGCGATTAAACATAATCAAGGATAAAAGATGGGGGAATGCTCAGTAAGGACTTCATCAGAAATGTGGCTAATAAAATAGGATTTTCAGGAACAGAGAAACAAAGGACCATATAGATAGGTGGGGAAGGAGGTCTTGGCACAGAGAAGAACAAGCAGAATAATTTAAGAGACCAGAACTGGTTATTTGGAAGGATAAATATTCAAAATAAAACTAAGCAAGAATATTCCACACAAGTGGAATGAAAGCCCAGATAAGTGGGATGAAAGCCCACATAAGAAAGTTTACAGTTTCTAACCATGTGCTATTTCAAATGCAACATTCAAAGTGCTTCTTGTATGCCCCTCTTTCCCTTTCTATATGTGAAATATATTCCAGCAGAAACTACATTCCTATTCTGCATTAGCAACATTCACATCAGTCGCGTAGTGACGGGGGGCGCGCGATGGGGGTGGTTCGTCCCTGGCAGCAATGTTTTTGGGGCATCCTGGTTTGTAGCCACACCCCCGAGCACTGTGGCCACGCCCTCTCCTGCCCTCATCCACACACTCCAAGCTTTGCCGCTGATTCACACATGCATAAGGAAGGCTCAAAGCTGTCGTTAGCAAAAAGACTTGTCAGGGATAGCCTGAGCCTTCTAGCACACGTTGCCCCAGCTTAACGCACACAAGCCTTAACAGCAATTAGAGGCCTCTGTGCCATACCATCTGCTGTGTCCCATGGTCTCTCACAGCAGCCTCATTAAAAAGCAAACTAGAGTCCCTTTCAAAGCACTAGACTGATTTATCTCCTTGTATCTGCCCCCGTCTTGGCCTATGGGTTCATCTATCATCCCCTCCCCTGAGTTATCACTTTATAATAAAGAAAGGGGAAGAGTGTTTCATGACCCAGCGTATTCTCTTGGGGACAGAGATCCTTTTATAAGTAAAGCCCTAAGCTGGTAGGGAACAATCTTCCCATATTTGGCATCTTGGCATTATAATTTGTTGTTATGAGACACATATAAGGAAGATCTAACTCAACGATGCTTACATCCTAGGATGGGAGGAAAGAGAAAGTGCACAAAAATGCACTGAGAGACATGTAAATCAGGAAAGATTTTTTCTTTTTTTCTTTCATTAGTTCATTTCATTAATTCAAAAAGAAAAGAAAGACAAGAAAAATGCATAAACAAACCCCACCATCTCTCCATTAGTCTTCCGGTTGACCTTTCCTGTCTTTTTCTGAAAGCGATGGGTCATGTGTGGGGCTAGCAGGTGAATGGGCCTGTGGATCCTAGCTAAAATCATGCAGAAACACCAGATATGGTTTCCTCTGAAGGCTGGTCATTCTTAATCTTCCATGTCAGTAGGCCTGATTACTGGCTATTCTTAAGCAACAGCATCTCTTATTTTACAAAATAACACTATCCCTCCACCCCTGTGGGTTGTAATCTAGAAGACCAACTGGGCTGAATAAGCTTCATCTCAGAAATTGTCCCAGCTTTATAACAGGGAATGCCAGACTCAGTGAAGGGAACATGAAGTGAGCACAGAACTGATACCTGAAGGACGTGCCTCGATAACATATCTGGTGATTGGCCCTTTGCCTGGGTCACCACTTGACCAGTGGATGGTGATGGCCGAACCATACCTGGAGATGAAGGGCTCACCTGGTGGACCTGGAGCACCTGGAAACCAAACCAAGAGCCATTGTCAGTAGAGAAAATGTGTAGTGGGGCCCCAGTTCAGAAAAACAGGGCATCATTCAACCACTACAAGTGCCTTTTAGCAACTCCTATTCTTCAAAGACTGGGCTTGCAGGAGCCAGCTGTGTTGATTTCACGTGGCCTTCATAAGCACAACGCCTTTTTGGTAATATTAACACAGCACCACTAACATTAAGGAGAAGATTCTTGTGCAGCTGATGACACAAGTAAACTCTTACATGCTTTGTTCTTCCCTAATTGCCTTTCCCATCAGTGTCATCATTACATGTCCTCCCAAGTAGATCAGAGTTGTTGGTTAGTTTAGCTCTTATGTCAGTTTGGAAGAACCACTTTTTTTGCACCACTCCTCCCAGGATTCCCTAGGCAGCATGGCTACAGGGAGATTTTAGAAGCTGTAGTCAAAAGAAGCTCTGCCGGATCTCCATCCTCAAGCTTCACCTGTCCTTTTTGTAACATCTGATGGCTAGAACCAAATAATCCAGAACTAGGTTACGAGAAGAATGTGGGTTGCTTTAGGGAATAATCCACTCTGTGGTCATTCACTTCTTCTTGTCAGCAGTATGTGGTCAGTTCTGTAGCACTTCTTGGAAGATTTCTCAATATCCAGGGATAACAAATCAAATACCAGCCATCTGGTTATTAAAACCTTTACTTTTGGCATGGATTATGCACTAGAAGGAGAGTTTAGTGGAGTAATGTATGCGTACTACCAGAAAGAGGCATTTTCAATACTGGAATAGCCAGTTTAGTGTGGCCTGACAGGCCTCCACTTATCCCAGGGCATGTTTTCAGCTGAGAGCCAGCATGATATACTGGTACAAGTTCTGGAGTGGGACTCTTGGCGACAGAGGTTCAAATTCTGGTTTAGCCACAGAAGTCCACTGGGTGACCTTTAGCAAGTCACACTCTCTCAGCCTTAGAGGAAAGCAATAGCAAACCCACTCTGAATAAATTTTCTGAGGAAAAACCCAACAGAGGGTCACTTATTGATCAGTGTAAACTTGATTTATGGTAACCACTTTTTGAAATCCTGAGGCTCAGCCCTGGAGCAAAAGATGAAAATGAACCCAGGCAGATTAAAATTACATGCCTTTCACCACTAAGTGACTATGCTCATTCCATGTTGGGAGAAGGATGGTGGTGAGCCATCTCATCTTTTTTTCCAAAAAGCCCTGCTATCTGCAATAGAAGTACTGTGGCAATCAACTGTGTCTGCTACTGTGACCAAGCAGCACAAAACAGACTAGCAAGATCGCTACAAAACTATAGCAAGATCACTACAGAACTATAGTGGAAAATGTGAACTATATATTTGTTTGCGTGACATTCTCTCTCTTGCCTCCTGTTTTAATAGAATAGCACATAGACAGTCAACAGGGGCAAGTGGTCTTTAGAAAAGCTGCGAGTTTCATTTAGATAAGGACTGTGCAAATGCCTTTGACAACAGACGTATCGATGGCAAGCATTCAGACTTCGGAGATATTCTGATCCCTCTGATTCTTAGGAAATGGGGTTCTGAAGCAAACCAGTTGATCCCAAGTCTTTGGAGACACTTCAAAGCATATGTTTACTTGCTTGTTTCGATTTGATGCAGTTTTGAAATTCTCTGAAGGTCTGCAAGCTTTCCATTAGCAGAAAATACCAGGAGGGAGAAGCAAGAGAAGAAGAGAGAAGTGCACTTTTGTGACTAATAGGTCGAGGAATGTATCGGGATTCCCTTACAACAGTGTACGGTGAGATTAGGAATAACATATTAAATTCTGTTTCTATTGTTTGTTGACAGAAGCAGGGGCAGCACTCAAGTTCTTGTCGCTTCTGAAGATAGACCAAGACCCATGACTAACTAGGAGGTGTCCAAGCACTGCCTGTTGGGTGGCTGACACCAAATTCCCTGATCCTGGCCATTCCATAAATGTGTCTCTCTGTTGCTGCAGGTGATGTGGAGATTCCTTAAGTCAAACTCAGCCTTTTGCAGCTTCTGCTATAATTTTTCCCATGATGCCTGGTACAAGGAGAGCATTACAGGAGCACAAGGGGGCATCTGGACATGTCTGCTCGTCCCCGTTGGCAAGAGCTGTGGGCTGCGTGAGTGGAGTTCTGAGAATTCTTAAAGATCTCACCCTTCTGTCCAAGGAATCAGTTCCTGCCATGGTGAGAAGCTAGGCAGCTCAGGTCTGAAAATGAAGACCAAGAAGAGGGTCCCTGTCACACCTACCCACCTTTGCCTGAAACAGCAGGAGGAGGAGAAAGTTTTGAGGGCTTTACAATAATGCTTGGTAACTATTGTAAAAAGTGAGTAGAAAAACAAAACAATTATTGCATACAAAACTATTTTTTTTAATTCTGAACTTCCTAACTCTTGCCCCTACTAGGGTTAATTTTGACAGGTGTTGCTTCATTCCCTCAAAGGGTGTTATTGTGCACATTCCATCCAATTCTGTCTCAAAAGAGGACAGAAAATTGTTGATTTTCCTACAATAATCAGTGGGAGAGACAACCCAGCTGTGTCTTGGACCTGAGATAAAGTGCAACACTTTCTCAATTTCCAAAGCGAGATGGGCTTAGAGACAATTTCCTCCTCCTTTCTGTGCCCAGTCCTCATCTAATTTATTCTGCAACATCTCTGTGAACATGTGGAGTATTGGATGAAGGTGGTCCCTCTCAGATTCTTCTTGTACCTTCCCCTGGCCCTGTCGTGATGTTGGCTTCCACTTCTGGCCCATAGGTGAAGGTCTTGGCTCGGATTCGGAACCGGTAAGTGACGCCTTCTGCCAGGTCCTTGACTTTCAGCCACAGGGGGCTGTTTCCTTTCACATCCACTGTAACAATCTTGCTGACACCTGAACATTAAGGAGGCAAAATTTAGAGATCAGGTACTCAAATGGCTTCATATTTATTTGTGCTGACAAGGCTTAAACTGCAGCTGCATTGCCACAATCAAAGCTGAAACCTCTGAGGCTCAGTTTCATTCTTGTGGTTTATACTTTTGCTTATCAGAGGGAGGGAGAGACACTTTGCAGTGTAATCCTATTTATGTTTATCTAAAACTATGTTGACTGACTTCAAATAACTCTAAGCCTTGAGAGTTAAAAATAATTTCACTCAGGTAACTATACACAGAATTGCAGCATTGATTCAAATAATGGGGTCGGACTATGTCGCTGTTAATTCAGAAACTGATTACAGGTCTAGGAATGGCAAATGGTCTTCTTATGTCACAGCCTGGGGCAGCAATGCCATTTGAGCAATGAGCTTAATTTTTCTAATTATTATTGTTATTTTTTAAAATAAAATATTGCTTCTTATGGACACAGAGAAATCAAGATATCATAAAGAAACAGGAAAGACAGAATATGCATGGCACCTAATGCAGTTCATGTTTTCAACAGGAAGAGTTTGCACAGCTGAAAACTAGTTTCTCATTTCAGTGTTCTTAAATTTCAGTATGAATTTCTCATTTCAGTACTGAAACTGAATGCCCAAACAGCACCCTGCAGATTTATCACCAGGAACCCATTTCAGTGTTGGCAACCCAAGAATAATTTAAACGTGCATTTGAATACGTGCAGCATCCATTTTCCTTACTGTTGGGAACTGACCATTTGCCTATACAGCCAAGGTTAGGAAGTACGATTTGCATGTCAAAGGGACTGGGTTCTAGGCAGGATCTTCCTTGTTAGAAATTTAGCTCTGAAGGGCATGATTTTAAACATGCTCATGAGATAACTAGGGATGTATTATTAGCATTACAGTCCTCCCTTGACATTTGCACGTTTGACCTTTGCAAGTTTCACTACTTGCAAGGCATGCATGGGTGTGCCCGCTCAATTCTCCTCCTCTCACTCCCTTGTTTTTTGCTGTGGGTGGAGAAGGAAGGCAAGAGCCCAGACAAAGGGCAAGGAAATGGGGGTGGGGGGAGGCACGCACTCTCCTTCTCCCCTCTGGAGCTCTCCCTTCCCATTCCCATGTCTCTAGCCCTGGAACTTGCACTGAGCCAAAAGGCAGGGGAATTGCGAGGAGGCTAATGCACACCTTCCTTCTCTCCTTTGGAGCTCCCCTTCCCATTCCCTTGTATCTGGCCCTGGTGCACAAAAGGCAACAGAATTGGAGTGGGCAGCCCTGGAAGGGAATGGAAGGAGGATTGCTTGGGAGGGGAGTTATTCGCAGTTTTTCCACTTTCATGAAGGTTTGGTGCCCTCAACCCTCACAAAAGTGGAAGGGGCCACTGCATTTGTTTTAACCACTTTATGAATTTAGCCTTCACAAACCATATGCCCACCACATTTGGACTGTTGTTGTTGCGTGCCTTCAAGCTGTTTCTGATTTATGGCAACTTTAAGGCGAACCTATCACAGGGTTTTCTGGGGCCCAATGCTCAAACCACTACACCATGTTGTCTCTACATTTGCTCTACACATCCCTATCCAGTCACCATTCTGGTTAGAGATGATGGGAATTGTTGTTCAAGACATCTAGAAAGGACCAGGTTGGGGAGAGTTGCACAAATACACATACACACAACCTGCCTCTAAGATGCTCACCATCCACGGGCATGCAGGGCTCATAGATAAGACGGTAGCCTTCCAGGATTCCGTTAGGGAAGACGGGTGGCTCCCAGGACACATTTACAGAGGTGGTAGTGAGTTCGCTGAACTTGATTGAGCCTGGGGCACTGGGGGCTGTAAAGAGAGAAAGGAAGAAGTCAGAGATAGGGAAGATGTTACATTTTCCTATGAAAACCATGGCCTTCTCGCTGAAGGTAGAAGAGCTATCTAGGAAAGACAGCTATCTGATCTGAGTACAGCTGTGAAAGGAAAAGACAGAAAGATATGGATTAAAGGCTTAAAAACTTATAGATACAATGAAGGGAGTGACCTAAGGACTGTAATCCTGACTTAAGCAAGAGCTCAGTGCAGGAGAGGGGGGCACAGGCCAGGGAATTTTACTTTGCATCACATCTGTCAAAGAGGGATATTAGGGCCAAAGCATAACATTGAAAGGTAAAAAAGAACATTCTGACACCAAGACCTGGGGATGAAAGCAAGTAAGAGATTGTACTGGTGAGTCTGCCTCACGGCCAAAGAGAATCCCAGTGACATCCCTCCTAAAGAAAATACTGAGAACAGAACGCTACAGAGGTTTGAGTAGCTACACGCAATAAGGCTATTTTTCCTCCCCCACCATTGCTGTGCGTATCCTGTGCAGATAAATGGATTTCACATTGTGTCTTCTTCAGAGGTTGGGCTAAACTCTTCAACCGATGTCTCTCCTTTCTGGTTAGTTTGTGGTGTTTCTTCTGTTCTCTTTTTAGAATCTGCTCATATTGTTTTCGGTTCAGTTTTTAAATATTTTTCTTGGAATTCTGATGCATGCTCGACCGAGACTATCTTTACCTTCTTCTCTTTGAAGAAAAAAGAAAGGCCTTCAGGTAATTCCTGCCTATATCTTATGTTCAGTCCCTGAAGATTCCTTGTTAGAAATGTGTATTCTCTTCTGTTTCTCAAAACACTCAGTGGTACATCCTTAAAAATTCAGATTTCAATCTCATCAACAATTAATTTTTCTTTATAGCTCTGCTCCACAATGAGATCCCTGATCTTTTCTCTGGTAAAATAAACCACTATGTCTCAAGGGAGTCTCTTTCGTTTCACAATTGATGATTCAATCCTGAAGACTGTCAATCTCATATTCAAATCTTCCTCTTCTTTGTCCAATATATGGGGCCAAGATGTCATTCATTCTTTGGTGTAAATTTTCATTCTTCTGTCCCAGCAGGCCTCTTAATTTCAGACTTTTACTCTGTTGACACATTTCCAATCTCGTTATGGTCTCTTTATCCTTCTGTTGCTCTTTCTTCATGTACTCAATCTGTTCTTCCAGTTTCTGATTTTTTTCCCATACATCTTCTACCTTCTTATCTATTGTTGTTATATCTGAAGCAAGTTTTTGTAGGTTTTGATTTAGATTTTCCACTTCTTTCTTCAAACCTTGCTTTATTTCAGTTCTTGTACTTCTAATCTCTGTTCTTATTGCTTTTAATTCTTTCATCATATCTGTTCTCATTTTCTGGAACTCCTCAAAAAGCTTAATTGACTCCATAGTTTTAGAGCCTGTAGAACCTCTTCTTTCCAACAATGACAGGTGTAGTAGTATCTGTGTTGTTTTCTTTTGGCCTGTTGCCATACCCCTCATACATTTTAGAGTCTCCCTGTTTTAAAAACATTTCTTTTCTTACACTTGATTTCTTCACTTCGCTTCCTTGAAGCTAATCCAATCGGCCACCTGTGGGTCAATCCCTGCTTGTAAATCCATCAGCCAGACAGGTCCTTTCTTTTAACCCAGCAAAACCAAAAAAAGAAAAGGGAGATCTGTCCATGTCTTTTGATAAAACAACTTCAGGGTCCAATCCAAGAGAAGAGAGAGATACCTTCAATCAGAGAAGAAATAAGGGCCCAACTCATCCCATTTCTTCTTCTTCTTCTTTTTATAAACTCAGCAGCATTCACATTAGACCCTGTTGTTCCACCTCTAGGGAGGGCTGGCCTATTAAGTGCACCTTCTCCCTGGAAATAATCCTCTTTATTGGGTGCTGTCTGCTGTTCAGAATAAAGAACTAACCCCAAAATGTGGAATGCCCTCCAGAAGATCTCCAGGAGAAATGCTTTGCCTATTCACTGTTACAGAAATGATTAATAAGTAATGTCTGTGCTACATCTCCCATTGAAAATCCTAAGAAGGAAAAGAGGTGACATGTCTAGATGTAAATTTAGATTAAGATGGTTGGGTCTCTTAAGCAGTTCCAAGAATAGACTCTCCCCGGTCTGCATGTATATGCGTGCTTTCCTGTTGGAGGGCTGGCTTTGTGCCATGAATGACCAGGGTAGATGGTGATGCTGGACAAGGAGGAGCCCTCCCTCTGGCCAGAGCCATCCCCTCTCAGGTCCAAGGGATGGAGTGTCTTCTGGAATCCCCCTTGCCTGTGTCCCAGATGGCATGATTAAGGTGAGAATCCTGGAAGCAGCAACGTCATTGCATTATTAGCCTCTTCACTCAAACTACAGCTGGGGAATGGGGCTGGGTGATCAATGCTACCTACCGTTGTGGAGGTTAGGGCAGAGGGAGAACCATTCCTCAGCAATGTTTCTGTCTTGACAGCATCACAGTACAGGAAGCTCATATATGTACATGTGTAGTTCCAGCAGCAGCATGGTGCCCTTAGCTCCTGGGACCCTAGAGCATTTGTAGCAGTCGCACCATTGATGACCCAGACTCAATGGGACACCTCGTATATGCTTCTGGAAAAGTGTGGAGAACATGTGGCACTCCAGGTGTTGTCCAACTCCAGCTCCCACCACCAGCCAGTAGTTAGGGGGTGACACAGAGTACATGACAGCACCCTCCTCACTGCTACCTTGTCTTGATATTTTATTTTGTGACTGCTGCCGTTATGCTTCAAAGCCAGCTCCTGCAACAGTGTGATCGCATAACAGCAAAATCCTTAAAAATGATATTAAAGGCCTTTTCCACACTGGTAAGCCCTGGAGGAAAGCAAGCAAACCCCAGGAAGGAAACTGATCTTTTTAGATTCCAAATTTTTAAGGGAACGTTTAATGATTTTAAAACTGCGCTCAAAATATCAATCTTTTTGAGGGTTGAATAATTCCCACGTGCTGGCCCTTAAAAGGGATAGAAAAGGCATGACTATTATTTGGTAATAAATTTACACAGGTGGAGAAAGGCTGAGGCTGCTATTTCACCTTTCATGATCCCTTGCTACTCTGCTAGTTTCCTTGACAACCAAGGCACTTCAAATGTCTGGTTCATTGCCAGAAACAGTTACTGTCCTGGCAGGCCTGTGACAGTGGTGTGAGAGAATAAATGCAATCAACAGCCTACTGAGATGCCAGTTGAGAGAGCAGGTCAGAAAAATCAGACACCCCCCCCAAAAAAAAATTGCTAAGGTTTTCATTTGAGAACGGTTGGAACCTGCTTTTTGGAACGCACAATAAACTATTTTTTCTTGACTGCCCATTCCATTCACAATAAGTAAGTAAGTAAGTAAGTAAATAAATAAGTAAATAAATACAATTTAGAGGGAATAGGCTGTGTGCACCAGAATGCCACTGTGTGCACCAGTGGAAGCTGTGTTGGGTCCCCTTCTGGGAGATAAGTGGCATATAAATATAACAAACAAATAAACGAAGATAGGCCAGGAATCCTAGCTTAGCGTTACACATAACGCAGTCATATTACACAGTCCTTCCAGTGGGAAAGGTGAATGTAATACCGAATGTAAAGCACTTTTCACAACTGATCACTAATGAAATAAAGTTGTATAACATGAGCAATAGGGTAACCAAGGGGTCTCAAGAGTCCCCTCCCTACAGGATCTGAACCTGAACCTCAAGGGTCCCACCCACATTTTCACACTCACACTCCCACCTCCCAAGTTGGGCAATTTGGGGCAATTCCCCATCCCATAACTAATAGTTTCCCCCAGGCTTGGGGAATGGGTTTGCTATTTGACATTTTATTCCATTTTCAGGAATTTTGCTACATCCCAGTCTAACTGAGACTTGCATGAGCTTAACAAAAAGAATCCAAGTGTGCATGGAACAAAAGTAATACTTGTTTTCTGCATGGTAGTCTTCATTTCCTCCAGTAGGCTTAAAAAGTGATCAGACTGGGTACAGCGAATCTGTGAAGTAAATGCGTCCTGCAGAAAATCTTCTAGGCTAGCCCATGGCATTTTACTGCATGAAGCAGAGCAGCAAATGGCACCCTTCACCCATGCAAAACTAGATTTATAGCACTTAAATGTAGCCAAGTTATTTTGGCACGCGAGGCAGAAAAATTCCACAAACACTTTGGGCCTTTCCGCCCTACACTGTTATAGTGCTATTATTCCACTTTCAACATCCTGTGGGATTCTGGGATTTGCAATTTAGTGAGGCCAAAGAGCTCTCCGGTTGAGAATTCTAAAGGCCCCTCCCTAAACTGCAGACCCCAGGATTCCATAGGACGTTGAAAGTGGAATAATAGCACTGTAACAATGTAGTGTGGAAAGGCTCTTTCTCTCTCAGTAAAAACACAAGAAGAACACATTCAATAACAGTTTGCTGCCCTTTCATGACATCAACAATCTGTTTCTGGGCAGTCACTTCTTTCTGCCTAATGGCAGGGGTGGCCATATCACAGAATCAGGAGTGTCATATCTGCAATAAGGAAAAAACTCTGTCTACGTGTGAATAGCCCTTACAGATTAGCAAGCAATAGCCATGTTATTTGGAAGTAAATTTATCAAAACAAGCTTTGCATCCTGTTAAACTGCATATTCAATTAGTCTCCATCTGAACTAGTTTGCTTGCTTGCTTTCTTAGCAAAACACACAAACAAACAAATACTAGATCTTAGTCAATAATGATAATTCTTAAGATTTCTAAGAATTTTTTAAAAAGCAAGAACCCTACAGTAGCACATTATGCAATGAAAATTGTTTGCAAATGGACAGCATCTCTAACCTTACTTTTTTTTCTCACCAAGACTACTAACAAAGAAGACATTGTGTCACTGCTTGAGGGAGAATTATATTTTCTTTGCGATGTGCATGTGTACGATTGGCTGAGTCCATTCAAAACCTGTGTCTTGAACTGTCTGCATTGCAGCTTTAGAGCTGAGCAGGGGGCCCGCAAAGAGGGGAAACGGGATAAAATATCCTAAATGGCTCTGGCCAAAATCCTTGCTGTGAGTCTTCTCAGGCTCCTTTATGTGGTGCCAAGAACAACCCAAAAGATCCAAGGAGAGGGATGGCAGTGAGGTAGAGCTTGAATGTGGACCCAGCTTCCTCTCTACATGGTAGGTTGCTAAAGATATAAGCCCCAAACCTCAGCAGTGTCCTTGGCTTCAACATGGATTCACCGTCAGCCAAAGTCACTGGTGTTGGACATGGCTAATAAGCCCCTCTGTATTTCCTTTCTTGTTGGACTTTGATCTCCAAACATGTAACTTGCAGATGCTTTGAAGTACAGGGTTGGAAGGAAGGGGAGGGGAGCAGGTGATGAAAAGGAACAAAGCAAATGTCTGTGGAGGACAAAGCACAGGGCCTCAGACTACAGAGGCACATGTGTCTTTTGCCAAGCATCGAATGCAGTCTGAGGTCACCAAGTCAGCTATTCTACTGGATCTCAGCCTGGCATTTGATCAGTCAGGAATGCACACTTGGCAGCACAATCCAACTCAGTAGTCAGGCTTTCAGTCAGCAAGGTTCAGACGCAGCAGCAGTTTGAGGCTGGGGATACAGGGGAGGTGGGCCTAAGGATCCAAGTTACAATCCAGGGTGGGTGTGGTAGTGGCAGAGTCATGCTGGTTTGTGGTAGGATATGTATCTTAAATTAAGAGGAGCTGTTTTCAAACAGATTACATCACTTAGGCCATTTCCACACCTTACCTGCTCCCATTTTCCTCCCCTCACAATCCCAGCAGCACCTTTGCTGGGAAGAAAGCACAAGAGGAATGCTCCCCTCTGCACTCGACTGGCTCCCCGGGGAAGGGAGCATGAGCAACACACGCCTGCCTTCCACAGCACAGCTGGGCTCCTTCCTGTGCTGCGCTGGGGAAGTAAGCGCCTCCATCACGCTTCCAGGATGGGAGCATCGTACAATTGCAGGCGCATAATGGATTTATTCTGCTAAGTAAATATCCTGTGATTGTGACGGGTAGGAGTGGGATGGCAGTGGGACTGCAACGACATCATGCGAAAGCATGACCTGTGGACTGCTGCCATTCCATCCCATAGCAGGACTGCAACATCATGGGGAAATGGCCTAAGTTTTGAAACAAAAATAGATTTTGTTGTCTGTTTCTGAATTGGTGTTGCAAGAGGACAGCAGAGAAGGGAAACATGCTAGTGTCACTAGACAGTGCTAGATCATTTTAACAATTTATACTTGGTCAAACAGCATTTGAGCGCCTTTCATCAGGGGTCATGCTGTTTTGTGAAAGAAAGGGATCTCCCCTATGCTAATACCCAATGAAAGCCAAGTAGCTGATGGATCACCCTTCCCTTTCCATGCATTACCTGCTTGCTGTGTTCTGCCTTTGATAGGTGGACTGCGGGGCCCATCACCTGCGGCATTGAAGGCCAAAATGCTGACAAGATAGGCAGTGTAGCCAGTCAGATTCTTTAGTTTGACACCATTCTCTGGTAGGAAGAGAGTTTTCACCCTTTCAGTTTCATTCTGCCGCTGGGCTTCCCAGAAATAGATCTGTGGGGTGGGGAAAGTTGGATGAGAACAGAGGTCATGGTGAAAGAAAGGCAAAGAAGAGAAGAAAAGGTTGAGGGTGGCAGAATTGCACTTGCTCCTCTCTTTGTGTTCATCTGGTAGCGCCTGAGGAGCTGCTTTCCCAAGATGTGAGGAAGTAACTATTTTTCAAATTAATCCTCTCCCCCCACAAAATAAGGCCCATTCTCTTACTTGTGTATACATGATCTCACAACTTGTAATTAATATACTAAAAGCAAATTTGTGGCCTATAATGCATTACAACTTTTAACAATGATTTTACTTCCCTGACTAAAACTGCCCCCACTGATTAAATAACAATCAAACTAATCAAAGCTTTCCAACCAAAAGGTCAAACAGGATAACACACAAGATATCAGGAATCAGATTTCATGGTATCTCTTTCTTCACTAAAAGCAATATACTGGACAGCAATTTGGACTTGGAGTTTGATCCTATTCCCCAGTTCCCAGATTGAAATCACATGCCCTTAAGCTGCTATTGTGAAATGCTAAATGCTAAATATGAGGAGGAAGAAATACAGATAACTTTTCTGTATCTGTTTTCCCTCCACTCTCTTTCCAAAGCAATAGTTTAGCAAGGAATTTAAGTTGGGAAGAAAAGGTAGAGCCTCCTGCACTGAAATTTACTTTTAACAAGAAGAAAATATGTCAGGATATCAGATCTGGATTTGCCATGATGCATCCAGTTTGGTTCTAATTAGAAATTATCTTTTGGGAAATCAGACCACAAATATTCTTTATCTCCTTTCTTATAATGATTCTTGATAATTCAGCATATACTCACAAAGGTAACCAGGTATAATGCCAGGCATATGTCCTACGGTATCTAACAACAGTCTAGAGAAACTGAAGTCACCATAGACAGGCATCAGTCATGAATGCTTAGAAGTCTAAGCTGCCACATAGAATCATGCCAACAGCCAAAATGGAAACATCTCCTTTAGATAAATAGTAGAGTGATTTTGCATGCATGTTTTCCCCTTGTTTCTTTTTCAGATGCCTTGCCCAGGCAAGAATTCAGAAGATTTGTGCAGCTCGAGCTTTTCAGAATGATGAGGGAGGGAAAGAGCCCAGGAGGACACTTAACGTGATGATGAAGCTGTGGTGATGTTGTGTCTCTATACATATTTTGAATTGATGGCTACCACTTTGTTTTGAGAATTTCTAAGCTGGACTGTGAAAACACTTTCCTAAAGAAAGTGAGATGAATTAAGCACCTCAAAGGGTTTTTGTTTTGTTTTTGTTTTGCTGAGGATCTTAATGGGGAAGGTGAGCTCTTTCTGTTTTAGAGGAAGGTACAGATTAGGACATGCTCATCCTGAACTAGGCAAGACAACACAGGCAAACCATTTTCACTCTTGGCTCATGAGGATGAATAGGGTGGTAAAAGCTGTAGTTCTGAAGTCACTCTTGGGCAATATCCAGACCTCCACAGAGAAGCTGGACCATTATGTGAAGCCATGAAGTCAAGGTGCCAAAAGACGGCAACAAACAGGGTCCATGACAACGCTTCCCAGCAGCCTTGTGGTTTCTTGAGAAACAGGAAAGCAACTTTCCAAAACCGCTACTCCACTGACTTGTAAAATGCCTCACTAATTACTGCTGAGGTGAATGAAGCCAAGATAAAGAATGGCTCTGAAGGGATTCACAAGACAATAATTCTACCTTCACTATAACATGGCTGAGTGTACCATCAACTGCCATAAGTCAAGCGACAGGTTGGTAATGGCTTTTCAACATAATGCAAGGGAAGACTATGATGGACTAGCATGAAACATGTCAGTTGAGCACTACAATGCTGCTTAGCATTGTGAGGACATTTAGAAAGTGTGTGTTTATCTGCATGCTGCACTTGTCTGTGTGTATCTGTCACACAGCCTAATTCAAGATTACTAGGAAAATCAGTAGAAAATTAATTTTACGTCAATTTGATTTAGGTTGGAGGTGAGGGGGATTTTAATGATTAAGTTTACATTAAACTTTCATTTACATTTAAGTTAAATATCTGTACTGAAAGCCTTATTTCAACAAAGATGAAAAATATAATCCATTATTTTATAGTCACCCCCCACCATGTCCTCGCACCAGTCCAAGCTCAGGAGAGAAGGTTATAGATGTGCGGACTGTGCCACGTTTGTGCTTTTGCCAGAAGGTCTGCCATGCTGTACTGCAGCAGGTGTGAGCTGGTTGCCCTACTAAAGGAAAAGGTGCAGTGGCTTGAGGGACATGTATCTACCCTTCAACTTCTCAAGGAGAGTGAGAGTTTTTTTTTAAGTGAAGCAGACTCTTCTGAGAGGACAAGAAATGCAGGATGCCTCTAGAGAGGGCAATTGTTCTGAAGCACAGGAGGAAGTTCCTCAGAGGAATGTGGTACACAGAAGCAGAACTATCAAGAACCATGCTTCAGGCTTGGAGCTAAGCAATCGATTCCAAACTCTCTCCTTAATAGATGATTAAGATCCAGAAGAAGAGGGACGAAAGCTTCACACTTCTGAGGGCATGGAGCCACCCTTAGAAGGTTCTATGGATAGAAGATCTGATCCTGACCAACAGGGATGACCTTGTTAATGAGGTAGAAGTGGTTGGATCTTTAGGGGGGAGTGACCATGTCCTATTGGAATTTGGCATTCTGTGGGAAGGAGAAGATAAGTGTAGCCAGACACTCATCTTAGATTTTAAAAAAGCGGACTTCTGTAAACTTAGGGAGCTGCTGGCTGGAATTCCGTGGTCAAGAATAGTGAAAGGTAAAGGAGTTCAGGAGGCATAGGAGTTCCTTAAAAGGGAGATACTGAAGGCACAGTCTAAAACTGTGCCAATAAGGAGGAAAAATGGGAGGCATCTGAAGAAACCAGAATGGTTGACTAAAGAACTCTCAGCTGAGCTAAGTGTTAAGAGAAATGCGTACAGGAAATGAAAGAAGGGGGAAACCACCAAAGAAGAATTTAAGCAAGTAGCCAGGAGATGTAGGGAGGAGGTCAGAAAGGCTAAAGCACAGAATGAACTTAGGCTGGCCAGAGACATTAAAAACAATAAAAAGGGCTTTTTTAAATATATCTGCAGCAAAAGGAAAAAGAAGGAGACGATAGGGTCGCTGCACAGAGAAGATGGAGAATTACTCACAGGGGAAGGGAAAAGGCAGAACTGCTTAACACCTTCTTTGTCTCAGTTTTTTCCCAGAAGGATACAAGCACTCAACCTGGCGGTTGGGGAGCAGGTGAGGAAGCAGGGGAAATGAGGCACATAATAGGTAGAGAGGTGGTACAGGAATACCTGTCCACACTGGATGAATTCAAGTCTCCAGCGCCAGATGAATTGCATCCTAGGATATTAAAAGAGCTGGCAGAGGTCATTTCGGAACTGCCTGCTATAATCTTTGAGAAATCTTGGAGGACAGGAGAAGTTCCAGCAGACTGGAAGAGAGCAAATGTTGTGCCCATCTTCAAGAAGGGAAAAAAAGAGGACCCAAATAATTATCGCCCAGTCAGCCTGACATCAGTACCCGGAAAGATCCTGGAGCAGATCATTAAGCAGTCAGTTTCTAATCACTTAGAAAGCAATGCAGTAATCACGAGGAGTCAACATGGATTTCTCAAAAATAAGTCATGCCAGACTAATCTCTTTTTACGATAGAGTTACTAGCTTGATAGATGAAGGGAATGCAGTGGATGTAGCATATATTGATTTCAGTAAGGCCTCTGACAAAGTTCCCAATGACATTCTTGCAAAGAAGCTAGTAAAATGCGGGCTGGACAGGGCTACTGTTGGTTGGATTTGTAATTGGTTGACCGACCGAACCCAAAAGGTGATCACGAATGGCTGCTTTTCATCCTGGAGAGAAGTGACTAGTGGGGTGCCACAGGGTTCTGTCCTGGGCCCAATGCTGTTCAATATTTTTATCAATGACTTGGATGAAGGAATAGAGAGCATGCTCATCAAATTTGCAGATGACACCAAATTGGGAGGGGTTGCTAATACGTCAGAGGACAGGATCAAAATTCAAAATGACCTGGATAGATTGGAAAGCTGGGTCAAGGCTAACAAAATTAAATTCAACAGAGAGAAGTGTAAGGTCCTACACTTAGGTAGAAAAAATGGAATACAGAAATATAGGATGGGGGACACGTGGCTGCATAGCAGTACGTGTGAAAGGGATCTAGGAGTCTTAATAGACCACAAGCTGAACATGAGTCAGCAGTGTGATGCGGCAGCCAAGAAAGCCAATGCAATTCTCGGTTGCATCAACAGGAGTATGGTGTCTAGATCGAGGGAGGTACTGGTACCACTCTACTCTGCTTTGGTTAGACCTCATCTTGAATACTGTGTTCAGTTCTGGGCACCCGAATTCAAGAAGGACATGGTCAAGCTGGAGCAAGTCCAGAGGAGGGTGACCAAAATGGTGAGGGGCCTGGAAGACATGCCCTATGAGGATAGACTTAGAGAGCTGGGTATGTTTAGTCTGCAGAAGAGAAGGTTAAGAGGGGACATGATAGCCATGTTTAAATATTTGAAGGGATGTCATGTAGAGGAGGGAGTGGGCTTGTTTTCTGCTGCTCCAGAGACCAGGACAAGGAGCAATGGATTCAAGCTACAGGAAAGGAGATTCCACCTGAACCTCAGGAAGAACTTCCTGACAGTCAGGGCTGTCCGGCAGTGGAATCTGCTGCCTCGGAGTGTAGTGGAGTCTCCTTCTTTGGAGGTTTTTAAGCAGAGGCTAGATGGCCATCTGTCGGGAGTGTTTTGAGGGTGTTCCTGCATAGCAGGGGGTTGGACTGGATGGCCCGTGTGGTCTCTTCCAACTCTAGATTTCTATGATTCTAAGAGCTACAGTTCCCAGAAAAATAAGAGACATGTGGTGATAGTAGGTGATTTCCTGTTGTGATGAGCAGAAGTAGTGGTGTGCAGGCCTGAAAAGATGTCTTGAGAGTTTGGCTCTCCCTGGTTTGAAGAACCATGATGTAACAGAAAGGCTGCCAAGACTCATCAAATCCATTGACCATTATCTTTCCTTCTGATCCATGTTGGAACTAATACAGCAAGATACAGCTTTCAACATATTGCAAGACTATGAGACTTCAGGGAGAAAGCTAAGAGACTCTGAGTTACAGGTTGTTTTTTCATCACTGCTTCCTGTTGAAGATTGGAGCCCAGGAAGAAGAACAATACAAGTAGAGAACAACTAGCTTTGCAGATGATGCTGTCGAGAAAGATTGGCTTCTTGGAATCTGTTCTGTGCTTGCCAGAAGAAGGATGTCTGGCAAAAGATGGGTCATACCACACATCAGTTAGAAAGAATTTATTTTCTAGGAATCTTGGAAATCTGACCAGGATGGTTTTAAAATGAGCTACATGGGGAAGGAAGATGATATTTTGGAGAGCAGTGGACACAAAGTATTGGTGAAAATTACTTTAATGATATGGGATTTGGGCCAAAAGTGCAAGAATCTAAGAGCGGACAGAAAACAACAACAAAGAATCAGCTGGGAATAATGACCCATAGTGTTAGATGTCTCTACACTAATGCACAGAGCATGGGAAACACGATGAACTTGAACTCTTAGCACAGGAAGGCAAACATGATCTGATAGACATCACTGAAACCTGCTGCGATGGGGATAACCTATTCCAAAGAAATAGATCAAACAGGAAAGGAGAAGCAGCAGCACTGTATGTCAAATATACGTATACCCATGAAGAGATCCATGACTCAGAGCATGGAAAACAAGTTGAGAGCCTTTGTACAAAAATTAAATAGGGAAAAACAGCAGTGACCTCACTGTGGACATCTACTATAGGCCCCTCAGACAGACTGAAGGGTGGATGATGTCTTCCTACAACAAATGATCAAATATTCAAAAAGAAGAGATGTAGTAGTAATGGGAGACTTCAACCCTCCTTGATATTGGCTGGAAGTCACACTTTGCTAAGAGTGTAAGGTCCAACAAATTCTTCACTAGCCTTGCAGACAATTTCATTGTACAAACGGTGGTGGAAGCAACAAGGGGATCAGCTATTTGGGATTTGATGTTAATAGAGACAAACTAGTTAATGGGACGGCAATAGTGGGATTCTTGGGTGGAACTGACCAATGATGTCTTGAGATTTGTTATACTGAGGAAAAGGGAAGCCAAACATAGTCAGACGTGTACTCTGGACTGCAAGAAAGATGATTTTGGTAATCCTAGAGAAATACTGGGTGAAATCCCACGGTCTGAAATGCTCAGACAGGGAGGAGGAGAAGCATAGTGCATGGGAATTTCTTAAAGGTGAGATATTGAAGGCACAGTTGCAAACAATTCCAATGAGGAGGTAAACTAGGAGGTGGAAGATTTTTTTTTTTAACAGAAGATGGTGGACTCTATCTTTGGAAGTCTCTAAGCAGAGGTAGGACTGGTATTTTTCAGAAGTACTTTACAGTGATGTAGTCTTGAGTCGACTGACTTGAACTCAAGTCTGACTCCAGTTGCTTCAATGACTTGACTTGGACTCGATTCACCGATAAATCATGGACTGATTCAACTAGACTCGAGACTCATCTTTTTTTTAGTGAAGGACTTGTAGAGTAAAGGAGGCTTGAAAGGCAGAGGAAGTGAAAGGCAGGAATCAGTGGAGCTGGAGGGGTTTAAAATCTAACAGGAATCCATGGATCCGGAGGGTTTAAAATCTAGTTGAAGCAACAGGGGAGTAAAGGAGGCTTGGAAGACACAGAAGTGAAAGGCCAGAATCTATGGGTTTGGAGGTTTAAATCAAATCTTCATTACTCATAAGAAAGCCATTAGGCTAGGTATGCTGCATGTAGTTTAAATCCTTAAAGGAAATTTTAAGTCTGTCTGAAGCACTGCTGAGACAAGGTGGGAAAGGGAATGACAATATAGGGTCTTGATTTTCTAATTATTGAAACTTAACCACCTCCTTTTTTCTGTTAAATTTGGCTCCCAGACTTGAGACTTGATTTGAATTATCTTGCAAGGACTTTACTTGAGACTTGAAGGTAGAGACTTGAGATTTGACTTGAGATTTGGAGTAAAAGACTTAAATACATCACTGGTACTTTAGTTGTTTACCCCTGCATGGCAAGAGGTTGGACTAGATGGTCCTTGCGGTCTGTCCACTCTAAGGCCCTTTTCGCACGGCATTTGCCATGCGAGAGGGCCTCTGGAGCATCGCACGATTGCAAGGAGCGTTTCAGATAACGTCCTTGCAATCGCACGATGTTGCTGGGGCCGGCAGGCACTGATCGCGCACTATCTCATTTTTGGTTTGTAACCGAAAATGGCATGTGATTGCGCATCGCTCCAGGGCCCCACGCGTACTTACCTTGCATGCAGAGCTCCGGAGACGTGGCCCTTGCGCTTCCCCCCCAGCGCAGCCTGGGAAAATACCTGGCTGCGCTGCAGACGGAAGAGGCAGAGCCCTCATGTTGCCTGTTGGCCAGCAGGAGCTCCTGCGGAGCCAAAGAAGCAGGGACACGAGAGTCTCACGGAAGAGGCTGCTCGTGTGATCCCCGTGCCTCCGCACCGGAAAGAGGTAAGGTGCGGAAAAGGCCAATGATTCTATGATTCTATGACTTCTCCTCTACCTCCATCACAAACCTTTCTTTTGTGTTCCCTTTCCCCCCCTCATAATTTTATCTCCTTACCACCTCCCCCAACTGCTTTCTTTAGCTTACTGCTTCTCATGTGGATCCTAGCTTACATTTCATGGTTAAGAGCTTCAGAATTCAGTTGCCTGGGACAGATAAGGAGCTTCAGTGCTCAGGGAGGCTACTGAGGAAATGGTTTCAGATTTATGACCTGAACTTTTTTATTCCATCACCTGAAGGACTAACAAAACGAAAGAAGTGGATTTGCATAAATCCAAAAGAACCAGGCTTCAGATAAAAGCCAGCTGGAAAATGTAAAATTTGTTCTATCTTTAGCACTGTCTGGCATTTAATTCATTAGTAGTTTAGTTAATAGCTTAATTCTGGAAGAACCTAACCTTGAAATTCCAACTTCAGTCAATCACTTTGGTTTAAAAAGAATTTTAATTAAATTTTCCCTTTTTTTATTAATTTTTTTCCCCAGTGTAATTGATTTTAACAAGTTAATTACTGTCTCTGTTCTGCATACACCTAGAAACATAATTCTCCAGGAACAAAAGTATCTAAGAATAAGCAAGACAAGAGTACTCTGTTTGAAGTTCAATAGCATCACCTGCTGGACAAGTGTGGAATTACATTTTTTTGGAACAGAAGAGTTGTTTGTTTAGCAAAGGTGCCGCAGCCAGAATCCTCTGTTACCCCCATGTAAACGCTTTTAAAGATGTTGTACAAGGAGGTATCCAAAATCACCTTGTGCAACATCTTTGTTCCAGATACATGCTGTTCTGTTGACCACCAGTCACCTGTCCACAGATGTCATCTGGCTACTCTTGCACACTTCTCCAAGAATTGACAGCTGGTTCTTCTTCCCTACCTGTGCAAAGGTAATGCCTTGGTGCAGACTTGCAGCCAATCAGTGATCAGGGAGGGGCAGAGCTGTACCAAGGAGCTTCCAGTTGCCCCAGCATACTTGGGGGAGAAGCAGTCCCTGAGCATCAACACAAGTATGCTGGTAGAGATCTATGGGCTAGCTGAATCTTGTGCTTTGTCTCCTTCTACAAATGAACCCAGTGGGATGGAGAGGCCAGTGAGCAACTGGAAGTTAAATGTATGTTTAGAGAGGTAGCCATTCAAGGAAAAAAAAAACAAGAGTGTTGTGGCCCCTTAATGAGCAACCCCCTTTATTTACTACTATCAGGGTATATGTTTTATCACCAATAACTCTTTCAAGGCCATTGCTAATAATGTAATTGTCACCGTCTGTACTTTGTGCATCTCATTTCTCTCAAACTCCATTGTTTATAAACCCTTTCTAACATGTGTATATGTAACTTGCAACTCAGGATAACATTTCCTGACCTGGACAAGGTAGATTGTGGTTTGTAAAAGCTTATGTCACAATAAATGTATTTGTTTCTCAGGTGTCACAGGACACTCTATTGTAAGTTATCTACAGACTATCTAGGCGGAGACTATGCACTGGGACAAAATACACGTGTTACCAGAGAAGCAGGCAACCTGAATTCTTTCCACGAGCCCAAGCCACCATGGTCATTTGTCAGGAATGATGGGAGCTTTAATGGAATAACATCTGGAGAGCTCCAGATAGCTTACCCTGCATTACTGCAAATATTCCTCACAGATTAGACTGAGTAGCCATAAAGAACACTGTGACTCTGCTCACAGTTCTTCAAGCGGGAAGATTTGGCCCTATCCCCAGACATTTCCACAGGGTGAGGAGTGGGTCAACCTTCATCCATAGCCTTGATTCCTCCTTTGCTGTCACCCCTCTTGCCTTCTACCTTGTAGCCTTGGATGTCTCCATTCTGTGCCTCAGGAGGTGGTGGCTCCCACGTGATGTCAAGCTGAGTGGCTGTGGCACTCTGGATGGCCACATTCTGTGGAGCAGCTGTGGGCACTGGAGGACAGCAGAGGGAATGACAGTGAGACAAGAGAGGCTGGAGAAGATGGCATTCTTCCAAGCCCATGGAGAAACAGGAACTGTATTACTCTGAACAAGCTATTTATCCTGCAGTATGATATGAGTTCCTGGCTTTGGTCGTGGCCCAGCCCATCTTGTGATCCAGGCAAACACACCTCCTGTTGGCAGCTGCCTCTTTTGTGGGTTTATTGGGTGGGATTAGTAGCTAACAGTACAAGAAAACTTGCACTAGGGATTCAAATATTACAAATATTACCATCTCTGCTATCTCAATCAGTGGGGAAAACTGAAGCCTAGATTCTCGCCTTGAGCTATCAGGATAGGGCAGGCTGGAACAATGATGTCAACAACAACAACAACAACAACAGACGATTGAAAAGAAGATGGCCCAGCTTACCAGCCTCCCCAACAAAGACCTCCTGTGGTGAACTGGTAGGCCCCTCACCCACAGCATTGTAGACACTCATTCGAATTTCATAGCGGCGATGCTTATTCAGATCTGTAAAAGAGGTGAAAGACAAATATCAACAGGGGTTACCTTTTAATTCTGAGGCTCCCCCCAGAATAGTGAAGTAAAACTTCTGTGCTTCATGCTCTCATTTCCCTCCCCTTTCTCTTGCTCTCTACCTGACTCCCCCAACAATGACACTGGTGGGAGATGAAACCAGGATAATTCTCCACAATAAAATGGGATAAAATGAGGACTGCAGTTCACTGCTTGATTTTCATGATTTAAATACATGGTATGAGTTCTTTAAAAAGCAAGTTACTAGTTCTAATAGTTGTGAACAAAAGCATATCAAGAGGAAGGGAACAGCTTCCTCTAAACTGAATTTATTGAAGGGAAATACTCCCCATCAGCTCCACTCTTCTCTGTGGGCCCTGACCCTTGTCTCTACACTTTTCTTTCATGTCCCCAATTTTACCACAAGATCTGTCCTCCCTCTTCTCTTACTCCCTCATCGCATTCGAATATGGAGGCCAAGCTTGCAAATGGTAGTTGTCTGTTCTAGTATGTCAGAGGCCAACTTGCATCTGTCCTCACTGATTCAGGGTATACTCTGGACCTGATTTTTTTATGCTGGGTCAGATGACGGTAATCTGGGTGGAAGAAATTTTCTGCAGTTCCCTTGTCATGGACAGATCACTACCTGGTAGGGTTTAGACTTACTGAGATTGGGAATTTCTGCCAGGGCTGGAAACTGATCAAGTCCTGCCTCAGAGACTGGTGGATCTGGGGAGATTTCTGATGTTTCTTGGCAACTCTCCTGCCATTGAGGGCTTGGTTGGCCTCTGGAATGGGGAAATGGTCTGGGGCTGGGCAATTGATGCAATTGTTCCTTAAGTGTGAAGAGAGACCACAAACACAAGCAGGCACAAATGCACAGCCAATGCACACCCACTTACTGTCCAGCTCATACTGTGTGAGGGAGGCCTCGGTCAAGTTCTTCATGGCATATGTTGCTGTGAGAGGGCAGGTGGTCAAAAGGGAAAAGCGGTCAATGCAGGTTAGTCACATGTAAAGAAACATCTTGACAATGCAAGCAGGTTGAACAGACATCACTGATAGAAAGAAAGCAGCTAGAAGAGAAACTTACAACCACAAAAAAGAACACTGAGGAGTCTTCAACAAAGGACTGGGAAAGGGGGCAAGTACCCAGAAATGGAGAGATCACTCAAAGGTGCCTAAGGTGGACCAAGCGGCCCAGAACCAACTGTGGGCATCTGGATAGCTTGGCTACAACTTCCACTCAGGCACCCACTAAATGAATCCACAAGTACCACAAGGAGGGAAAGTTGCCTTTCATGAAAGCTGGCCCCAGAGAGGTCACATCAGGAAGGCTGAATGCTTTGACAGTCTGATGGGATCAGAATTTTCAGCAGAGGCATAATGACATACATAGGGAAGAGCTGTGTATTAGTCTATGACTTCTTTTTGAAAGCTTGCAATACCGATCTATTGCCACAAAGAGAGTCTCTGGGTAAGCAGTTATTTTGTTCTTGTAGGGAGCATGGGAAAGACTGGGTACACTGGCTTTCACTAGAGGTTGTATTTGCTACTACAGTTTGCGACTGGAAGGTTGCTTCAGCATGACAGCTGTAGTGTGTGTGTGTGTGTGTGTGTGTGTGTGTGTGTGTGTGTGTGTTTGCTTGAAAACAATAGACAGAGCAGAGTAGACTTTGTAAGGCTGCTTATGACTTTCCCCAGTTCCTACAAGCCTCACTATGCACAATAATACTCACAGGTCAACTCTGTCCATCTTGCGTTGGGGTTGCCAATACTGCGTGCAGTGAAGCCTCTCATCCCGTCATAGGCCAGCTCCCGATAGCGGATACGGAAGCCAAGCAAGATGCCATTGATTTTGTCCTCAGATGGAGCCTAAGTCAGCAGAAATGGATAATAAGGTCTCGCATTCAACACTTACGCCTCTACACAGTTGACACTTGTGACTGTCTTCTAGCATAACAGGTTCTGTGTTACTGTACTCTTGCAATTTAAGGATAGTCAGCTCCTGTGGCTCAGCCAAAACCTGGAAGAGCTGCTGAAGAACTTGCTTCCATGGCCTGCTGATGCCATTAGAAAGCAGCCCAGTGAGATGCCTCAGAATCTTGTTACCATGGAGGGTAACTTCCAGGGATCAGGGAGGCTATATCACCACTGTGCTACTGAATATTCATAAGTCACAATTTTCCTTTACAACAAGGCACGCAGGAAGCACACACTTTCTTCTGAATGTATATTGTGCTTTTAGGAGAATTCTAGGATTGTTTGAAAATGTGGTGTATGTGCACCTTGTTTTAGAAATCAAATGTGGCTTTTTTGGTCAGTGGAATGTTTGGTATCAGCAGAGGTTGCACAAATAGGTAGATAGCTACATGCAGCCTGGTTGTTGCCCATCTCTGCATTATAAGCATCGTGGCACCGAAAAATGAATGCATGTATTATAATAGCCATACAAGGCATCTGGATGCCTCAAGTCTTTTCTTTTGACCATGAACCAACATTCTAGTATCTCTGTTCCATCTCTGTTCTTTTGGATACGTACAATATTTACAGTTATCTGTATTGTACCTACCCTACCCCCCGCAACATACATACTAAGTGAGGCTCTTCTCCTTACTGTACAAGGAGGGTGACCATTCCTGTAAACTCAGGGATTCAGAATCCATTACACAAGTTTCATCATCAGTTGTGTCTGGAGAACTGTCCTTTGTGCTTACCACCAGAGTGAAGCAGGACTAAATCAGGGAAATCAGGAATACAGCTGCATATGCAAACTCAGTAGTTCTGCTGCCTTTGTTTAGATCTTCCTAAGGCCACAGATTAACTAGAACCATGTCAGTATTTGCTGATCATAAGAAATAAGCACACAGGGCAATACCATGCTGAACCACACAGTAATGTTTAACTGGCTTTTCCCGAGATAGTTAGAATTCCTATACATTCCTGTTCTCCTATTCAGCATTCTAACGGGTAAGAAAGAAGGAATGTGCCTTTCTACCTGCCAGCGGATCAAGACGGAGGTGGTGGTGTGAGGTGTCACAGACAAGATGATGGGAGCTTCTTCTGGGGCTGAGGAAGAACAAAAGATATGGGTCACAGGCAGGAACAATCAAACTCTTCCATGTTATTTCAATGGAGTGTACTGGATGCTAGGAAATGGCAGATGATGGCAACTTGTGAGGTTATGACCACAATCTTGGATACAAGTGATTACCATTCCATAGGATATTGGTGGATTCCATGATTCCAAAGGAGACAGAAAACCATTTTTGATGATGGAAGATTTCCTTGATGTGGAATAACTTGAGTGCAGTTGGTAATGAGTTTACATTATTCTCTGCATGGCATCTATATCACATTATGATCCTTTCATGGATCATTTTAACTGTGCTTATTATTGCTCTTTAACCTTAACTTCAGCCTACTCCATTTCCCATAATCTGCTTCCTCAATGCAAAGGGGTGCTTCAGTCTCCTAGAGGTTGCTACCCACCACAAAGGCCAGCCTTAAGTGCAGCTCCCCTTTCTATTCCGACAATCCATATTTTTACAGGCAAAAAGCACAGTCACGGACTGGGCCTCCTGAGAATGCTTTGTGCAGCTACGTCTATGATGTGGGAAACATGTTTGAGAAGGAGCATAGGAATAAGCATGAGCTGGGGATGCCACCTTTAAAGACAGTTCAGAAACTTCAGCTAGTACAAAATGTCAATTGTTTATCAGTAAATGCAAGCCATTTGGGTTATGTGACACCTATACGCACCAGTTGCATTGGTTGCCAGTGTGCTTCTCTGTAAAATTAGCAGTGCTGGTATTGAATATGAAAGCCCTACAGATGGGGATCAGGTTACTTGAAGGGCTATATTTGCCTGCATCAAACCACATTCACAGTCAGCCTTAGAGGGTTTACTTGTGTTCTCACCTATAAAAGCAATTAGTTTGACAAGCACAAAGGATATGATTTTGTTGATTTTGTTCCAAAAACTCTGTTCCAACTGATGGCTAATAGACCCCATCATCGCAGTTCTTGCTCTCTAAAGGCTGTAGACTGTAATTGAGTTAGAACTCTACTGGGGCTGCTGTGCATATGATGCTTTGTTTGGTTTTAACTATCAATTTTAGTCTTTAATTTTTAATCATTTTTACTTTATAATACACACACACACATACATATGCACAGATACCATATATATATACACACACATATATTCACTATAAAATATATTCCGTATTTTCTTCCCATATTTTGTGTTTTTATGTTCTGTCTTTCATTACTGAATTAATACATTAATGAATCAACACAGAAATGTGAACAGATATCAGAAGAGAGATAAATTCCTTCTTAAATCTTTCCCATTCTCATCTTGTGTATGGCTAGTTTAATTGACCTAACTGTGGCAATAGAAAACACTCCCAGATAGACCAAGAAAGATAATCACTCAGTTGTGTGGATCATAATAGTTTCACTGGTCAGGTAATGTCTTTCACACTTCATGATGGTCTCTACTATGAGTGAGGAGATACTCCTTCTGAAGTATCTCATGATCCAGCATGTTCACATACCAGCCTGCAGAGTGGTGAGGGACTCTGACTCTTCACTGTACTCGCTGTCACCAATGTCATTGGTTGCCTTTACCCGGAATTTGTAGGTGGTGAAAGGCTTCAGCCTGTAATGGAAGCACATGGTGTTGAGCTTGGATTTGGAAAAACCCAGCATAAAACCAGATCCACAGCTCTTCCTGCCTTCTGCTTTTCCATGCTACTAATTCCTAACATTTTCATTCCCTATCCAATAAGCTGCTCCTAAGGACTTCAGAAAAACTACAGTGTATACCTGTTTGATCTTATGGATAACTCTGATTCCAGGCATAGTAAAAGGGCAATGGGAAAGCTCAAATCCTTAGTAAGAGGAAATCTCAAGCTTGGGCCCTTTTTGCACAGCATTTGTCATGCGAAAGGGCCTCCGGAGCATCGCGCGATTACGAGGAGCGTTCCATATGACGTCCTCGCAATCGCGTGAAACTGCTGGGGCCAGCAGGTGCCAATCGCACAATATATCATTTTCCGCTTTTGGATGAAAATGATGAGTGATCGTGCATCACTCTGGAGCCCCACACGCACTTACCATCAGTGCAGAGCCTCTGGAGCTGTGACCCTTGCGCTTCCTCCCCCAGCGCAGCCTGGGAACATACCCGGCTGTGCTGCAGAAGGAAGAGGCGGAGCCCTCATGTTGCCTGCCAGCTGTGGAGTAGGAGCAGCGGGGAAGCGAGTGCCTCACAGAAGAGGCTGCTCGCGTGATCCCTGCGTGACCATGCCAGATGCAGGTAAGTTGCGGAAAGGGCCTCAGTAAGAAGGAGACAAAGAAGGCAGCCCTCAAATGTGAAGCCAAACACAGGCTTATTTAGTTGTTTACTTTATATCCTGTCTTTCTCTGAAGACTGGGCTCCAAGGCAGCTTACATGACTAAAAAGCAGCAGCCTGGATGATCCACTCCAAATCTGGCCACAGAATGATAAAATCTGGAACCCCAAAGAATCATCCTTGACAATTCCATCTTTCTTTTCCAATAAATGGCTCCCTATAACTCATTTATTGCTGTCTCACCTGTTGACTATGAAGGACGTTGTATTGTGGTTGACTGAGGCAGAATGGAGCCCCCATTTCCCATCAGGGAGTTCTCGTGTTTGCACAGTGTAATACCGGACTGGGGAGAGCCCATCGCTGCCTGGCTCCCAGGACAGCAGGACACTCCTTGCCTTGACATCTTCCTGCAACACAACTGGCTTGCTGGGAGGTTGGGGACGGTCTAGTGGGATAAGAAAGGCACAAGTCACTGAAGGATGCTAGCATGGGATGAAAACAGTTGCAGTGATAACAGCAGAGATATAGTGACAGGTGTAAATCCCTTGTCAGCTAGGACAGAGTTTACTTCAAGCATGCTGCATTTTTTATAAGGAACTTTCAAGAACCCTGCCTCTTTATATGCTTTGTGGTTGGAATCTGGACACATATCTTTCCCTCATCTAATCCAAACCATATCCAGTTGGCTCACAGGGGACTATATTGGTCTGGAAATCAGAGAATTTAGTTTCCTGAACACACTATGAGGTATTCATTGTGTTCCTATGTATCCCAGTTTTTCTTTTTAAAATGGCATTTCTGCATTCAAGAAATAGACATTCTCTGCATTTTTGTGTGCTGCTCATATAAGTATTGTTAAAAAGAAAAGAACAGGACACCTCCATGAAACAGATAGGGCAGGACAACCTTTCCCTAGATTAATTGTATTGGCTAGTTTTCCTTTATTGCGATGGCCCAGTTGGAAGTATATAAGTTTAAAAATAACTAAATAAATTCGGGAGGGAATTCATGAGAAACATTAGTAAATTGACTGCAGAGGGGTAATGGTGAGGGAACAGTCTTTCTGGTGGTCCTTTATAGGTATTTTTCTTTATAACAAGCATCATTAGTAACTTGTGCTTGAGAATTACAAGGGGAACATGATCAGTGACTCATCAACTAATAAGAATAATAAAATGGGTACAAAACAAACATTTACAAAAAGTCACAAAGCAGCATAGGAATATTGAAGGTTGGGCTGATCATAAGCCATATTAAAAACCCTCTTGAATGGCTACTTTTAACACATCCCAGTATATTCCAAGCAACCCTTGCAATAATACAAGATAGATGTACGTAGTGGGGAAATTTTATATTTTTCGTCTAGTATGTGGGAAACTGGTTTCTCTGCAAAAGGGTTACTGACACAGAAGGGGTCTACTGGTCTACTGTTAACAATGTCTGGAAAGGCCCCCAAATGGATCTGATTAACTGGATACAAATTACCATTTCATATTCTTTATGCCTCTACTAAATAAGTTGACCTATAGGGGAAAAAAACCCTGCTCACACTTTTGTGGAATAATAGCTTGTGCACCCAGTTACAGCTGGAGAGACTGAGATCCATATATACTCATGGTCTACCACTTTCCTCTATATGTTAGGCAACAGCATTGGAATGTAATCCTTCACTAATTTTCTTCTTGAAAACACAACAAATAATGTGACCAATTTTCTCCCCATGGTGAGAAAGTCTTCAAACACAGTGCAGTTTTTAAAGACTATTCACAATCTGGGACTTATTCTATGTATAATTCTCAGGTGGCTGTTTTGTGTGGAAAGCAGCCTTTTCTGTCCAGGAAAACAGCCTTTTTCTGTGCAGAAAATAAAAAGAGACAAAGGGATGCTTTATCCTTTCCATCCTGCATTTTTCCACTTAAATTTTCTCCTCCTCCAAGTTATTTCCCACCTGAAATGGGTAGGAAGAAAAATTATAGAGAAGACAAGAAGGTGGGGGAAAGTGGTTTGGGACAAAAAAAATATGGCTGGGGAAAAAGGATTCAGCAGTGGCCTTGCTATACTTCTACTTTAACATGCCACTTCTGAAGTCTCTGAAATTTGGTTTAAACATTCTAGGGGAAACAGATATGATTGTATGTCACATCTAATTTGGGACTGAAATGGCACAATTACAGGTAAAACAACTTGATTTTGCAGTGAGTGTGTGTCTGTCCCCCCTCCTGTACATTCATATGCCCTTGTGTCACTTTCTTTTAAAGCTCCAATGTGTTTTAAAAAAAAAACAAATCTTCCTGTGTTTAATAGTACAGAGAAAGGTATACCATAGCTATCTTCTTGATGTGCTAGATCAATTCATTCCATGCACTAAGCTCTTTCAGTGTGGATGGGCATTAAAAAGATGATGCTCCCTAACTGTCATGTGTGGAAGAGTCTAGGATTTTACCATCTCATTCTCTGTCTTGTGTAACACCATGCTTACTCTCATACATAGTGCATCAAACTGAAGATCCATCTCCCCACCCCATCCCCTAATACCCTTCCTTGTAAAATTACCTCTCTTCTCTGTAGTGACCACCAGTGCCTCTGCTGCTTCACCCCAACCCTTTCGGGTTTGTGCTGTGATACGGAAGAGGTACGTGGATTCAGGCCTAAGACCAGTAGCAGTAAACTGGCGAGCACTGGGGTTGAGGACTTCCACATTGGCTGAATTGGCTGTTGTGGTATTGAGGCGGTGGGTGATCTGATATGCTGCATATAATTGGAACACACTGTGGTTAGAAAATGCTTGAGGAAGGAAAATTGTCACCTATGCCCATCCTTACTGCAGTCAGGAGAAAGAGGTCATTGTAAAGGAAGTAAGTTGGAATCACAGAATGGGATTTTAGGAGAGGACAGCCATGGATATGGTCCACAATTTGTAAAGTGGGTTATTCTCCTTTATCTTGCCTTTGATGACACTATGTGACATCTAAAATGATGGAGAAAAGACTGGAGAGAGAAACGGTGATTTCTTGGGCCACCTTGGTCTGTGGGCTCTGCAGTGGATAGGAGTTACCTGCTTACCTAGAATGATACCATTGGGAGCAGCGGGTGGTTGCCAGATTAGCCGTACAGAGGTTGTTCTCACTTCAGGGAAGAGAATGCCCACCGGGGGTCCAGGCACTGGAATCCAGAAGATAAGAGAGGATGGTGTGCTTAGATGGTGTTATCCAGGAATGCACATATACCCACAGGCACAGCACCGACTTTTCATAAAAGTACATGCATACACTAACACGCTACACTAAAGGTGATAGTTCTTGCTCTATTTGTATATTTGGGGACCGGGCTGTGCTTAGGAATGCTGAGTGGTTGCTTATAAAAGACTAAAGCTTTAGAAAAGGAACAGGAAATCTAAGCCACATTCCCTCTGGGGCTGAGCGGATAATCCGTTGGGATCCATATGTAAGATCTGAGCACAGCCAGAACCCAAACTGGGCAGGACCATCTCTCTTTTTCCAACACTCCCTTTCCCTCTCTCTTTCCCTGCAGATACCCTGTTTTCTGGGAGGCTGCAGGTTCTTGCGGGAAAGACAGATAGCTCTCATTGTAGGTTTCAAGTTAAAATTAAGTTGAAGGCCACATGTATCATACTTTTGATTTATAGAGAACAGCAGTGTAGTATATAGATTTGGTGTAGCATAACATCTGAGCAATCAGTCAGATGGTTCCTAACTCAAATCTTACCTCTCCCATGAAATCTCAGCCTCCCTATCTATAATATAAGGATAATAATACTGATCTGTCATAAAGGTTTGTTGTGAAAATTGCAAAACAATACAAATGAAGCCCTTTGAGTGCACGACAATCTTCTATATATGCTAAGTATTGCTAGTATCATGTATGATTGACTTCGTTCCCAACAAAGGCAGTTGTGTGCTATCATTGTGTTTCTTCTTCTTTTGCTTTGTATGGGCTTCAAATATCTCACAGGTACCTTAGTTTTAAGCTAGCATGTAGAACTCAGGGAGATCAGGCTTTGAATGCCCCCTTGGCCTGGAAACCAATTACATGACATTGGGCAAGTCATGCTGTCTCAGCCTCAGAGGAAGGCAAAGACAACCCCTCTCTGAACAAATTCTGCTAAGAAAACCCAGTGATAGATTTGCATCAGGCTCACCATAAGTCAGAAATGATTTGAAGCCACACAACAACAACTACACAAACTTTTGTTTTCGCTACTACTCGTTTCCTTGGGTCATCCCCTCCCTCTTTCACATGGTAAGCTTGGCCAACAGATAGGAGATTGCTGGACACCTACCATCATCCAGCGTGCGCTCAAGGATGGGTGGATTACTGGGCACACCATCACCAATGCGGGTGTAAGCCAGTACCCGGATCTCATAGAGCACATACTTGCCCAAGCCTGTCAGCTGGGCACTCCGCGAGGCATTGCCCTCCACCAACCAGAACTGGGCCCTGGTATCTGAATCCTTCTCTTTATACATGACCTAAGAGAAGAAGAGAGATGCAAATTACAAGCAGCAAAGAAAGGAGAAGCACCAGGTCTCCCTTCTCCAGGTCTCTCAATACTAATTAGGGCATAGAAAGTGAGTGAGAGGCAAAGCTGGTCTGGTAAAATTTCTCTACAGAAAGAGAAACAATCAGCAATCAGGGTATTTTGAAAGTGGCTGAGGCATTAGACTGGGCTGCAGATACAAAGGATTAGTGAGCAACAGCACAAGACTGAAGTTGTTATAACCTGTGGGCTGGGAGAGATGAGCCTAAGGATAGACAGATTAGTCTATCACCAGTCTGTCACTTTTGCATGTTGTTCATTCACAAGTCCATTCCATCTTGTCTTTATAGCAATGATTTTTTTAAAAAAAAATCAATCTGCATGGAAATTGATGTGCCAATGCATACTTCAAAAGTATCTGCTTAAGAATATGCATTTCCAATTATATTTTCGCCCAAAACGCACATTTTAAATGTATTTTAGTACTTTTTGAGCTGAAAATGGCATAGTGAAATTCAAGCAAGCATCAATCTCACCTAGTCAATCTAGCCCAAGAGCTACAGATCAGGTTAGTTTCCACCAGTATTTACAAAGACAGAATTCCTCAGACATCTCTACAAGGACAAAGTGGAGGACAGGGATAGCAGGAGGTCTGCAGGTACAGACTAAGAGTCAGAGCACTAAGGAAGAGAGTGTCTGGAATGACAGGAGGCTTCAGGCAATGGACAAAGAGTATTCTCAAATTTTGGTGTATGGTGCATGAAAATAGGCTACTTGCCAGGGAAAGGGACAGTGTTTCTAACACCCACCTTGTAGCCCAGTACAAGTCCATTTCGGTCACCCTCAGGAATGTCATTCCACCGCACCAGCATAGAGGTGGATGTAGTTGCCAGGGCTGAGATATTGGTGGGTCCTGATGAAGGTACTGTGTGCACAAAGGGAGGGAAAAAGCATAAGGGAGAAGAACCTATTGCACTGAACCAGCTTCTCTGAGCTGAGTTGGTGAAAGGCAACAAGGACAGCCCAAAAGTTCACACGTAAAGTTCCAGGCAGCCAAGCAGTGAGAGAGCCCTGCCAGACTGTCATAAGGCCTAGTGACAAGGCTGGGGTGGAGAGGGTACCTGACTCCCGGGTTCGCCCCACCACGGTCTGACTCCATGGCCCAGGCCCAATGGCATTGAAGGCCTGCACCTGCACTCGGTACTCAGTCCATTCTTCCAGGTCCTCAATGGTGAATTCACGCTCCATGCGGTCATGGATGGTGTTGGTCATTGTGCGGCTGCGGCCATCCAGGCGTGAGTAGCGCAACCGATAGCCCACAGATTCTGGGCTGCCATTGTACTCTGTCTCTGGTAGGGGCTGGGGAAACAAAAGGAGCACTTTTTTCTAGTCTCCAACCTTTCCTCTCCTAAAGATGTCACATCTTCCCAACCCTACATAAACCTACCAAATTCCATGAGCTTCCTAAAGATGTGCAAGCTATGACACTCACTGGTGAGTTGTCAGCTTTCTTCAGATGGAGAAATAAGTATGTAAACAGATAAATGAACAACAGCTACGTAAAAAGGAATCTTAAGACTGGAAAAAAAAATCCAGTGTTGATCTTTCTTCTCTTTTACATATTTATTTTTATCTGTTTGTTTATTTTTCAACATTGAGACTGAAAAATAAATCCCATTATTAGAAAAGACATTTCTGCCTTAAGGTCTAACAGAACTGCAACCCATAGTCTATACCCTACTCCTACCCTACTCCCATTTCCTACTACTTGTCCAGGACCTACAAATGATATACAGTCAGTCCTCCAAATTTGTGGGTTTCAGTTTTGCGGATATGATTATTCATGGATTATTTTCTGTCACCTCTGCTGCTTCCTTATGCCATTTGTAATAGGGACTGCAAGTCTCGTGAGACTGAGAATCTGCAAGCAAGGCTTTTAAGTCCCTATTAAAAATAGTGTGGGGCAGCAATGGAGGTGGCAATAAGCCTCACCAGGCACCCACTTCTGCCCTGTGAATGAACCCTGATGCCTCAAAGGAATCCACGGAGGATTGAATATGGTGATCATACCTTTCTCTGTGTTAAATATGGTTTGAGAGGGCCTAGAATAATTCATGTTTTTTTCACTTTCACAGGGGTCCTGTGCCCCTAACCCTAGCGAATATGGAGGGACAACTGTACATCTGATGTGGGCTACAAATCCTGAACAGCTATCCAGAAACAGAGGAGAACACACAATAAGTCTTTGGTCTAGATTCGAGGTAGGTCCAGATGACGGCAAAAAATGCATAAAGAGAAGAACACAAAGGAGAAGGACAAGAATCACACTTCTGCCATTCGTTTTTTTGTCCATTATGGAATATAGTGCCACCTTTGACTGTGACAAGAATTCAGTGATACTGCTGTTCCTACTCACAGTAGCACGAAATGCTGTTCAAAGGTTTCTACCCTGAGGGAACTGAGGTCTGAGGAAATCCACTGATCCAATGGTTCCTTTGCCACAGTTAGTGTCACAGAGCTCCTTTTTCTTTTTTTCCCAGAGGATCAGGGGCCCTCTACCCAAGGAGGCCTAGACTATTTGAAAGATAGGAGAAGGATGGCCCTGTCTTTTGCATGGTTGTTGTGTGCCTTCAAGTCGTTTCTGACTTATGGCAATCCTAAGGCAAAACTATCATGGAATTTTCTGGGGGCTGAGAGTGTGTGATGCACCCACGGTCACCCAGTGGGTTTCCATGACTGTATGGGGAGTGGAATCTCAGTCTCAAGGGTAGTAGTCCAATGCTCAAGCTACTACACCACGCCGGCTCCATCTTTTGTATACCCCTAATCAATTTATATCTATGCCCAATGGCTAAATTGCTAGCTCCATCAACTCCCTCCAACCCTCTTGATTTCAAATCCATTTTAGGAAACTTCATTGGGCTTGCCTGGTCACAAACATCAGGGCGACTGATCCACTGCAATTCAAACCCCATTGCTACTTCTTCAGCCGTTTCTGCACTAGACTGTTACAGTGCTATTATTCCACTTTCAACATCATATGGAATCTTCCCTAAACTGCAAACCCCAGGATTCCATAGGATGTTGAAAATGGAATAATAGCACTATAACAATATAATGGCCTTCACTTCCCCATTTTCCTCTCATAAAAACAGTTATGGCCTCTATTGCCTCCTTATATTACTGCTCACCATCCATCGCAGCCAGAGGCTGGTTTCGCTGGCTGTTCGCAGTGTAATATTGGCAGGAGCTATGTCAGGGGGGGCCTGCAATGTCTGGATTCTGCGGGAAGGCAAGCTGGGCGGGCTGGTGCCTACAATATTCACTTGCCTCATGCGGAAGCTGGTAGAAAGAATGCAGACAGATTAGTCAGAGCTTGGGAGTAATAACTGCAAATAACTTTAATTCATTTCCCTTTTGCAGTAACTGTCTTTTGTGGCATAACTGTACCATTTTAATTTTTTATAGTTCCAAGGATGTGGGCTTGATAAATGGTGGAGAAGGAATATCACATGGTTCAACCACTGCTTCATGCTACTGCCTCATCTTCTGTTCTGCTCTAAATGTAGACAGAAGCAGAATGTTTTTTGTACTACAAATGAAGATGTGTGTGTGTGTGTGTGTGTGTGTGTGTGTGTGTGTGCATGTTTTAAAGTTACCAAAAAAATAAATTAATTTTGGTAGTTATTACAAAAAAGTAACAAGCTGTGTTTCTTAAAAATTCCTACAATAATGGAAATTAACTGTTTTTCAGGCTTTGTAATGATAATGGGAACTAAATGCTTTTAAAAAATGAACTAGCCAAGCTTTGGAATTGGCAGTGGGAGAAACAGTGAAGTGACACAGGAAAATATCCCTCCTCCAGTATGTTGAACTTTCCCGTTCACAGGCTCCGAATGACCTCCAGAAGGTCTTTCACTCCTTCCCTTCCTTATAACATAAGGATGAGGTCCACTGAAAATCTTGCACAGAAATGTTGCTTCATTAGGTTAGCCTTCCCTTCTTTTTTTTAATCCAGTCTTTGGATTTTGAGAAAAAGGTTGAGGACTTTGATGAATTACACAATTTCATCCTCGAACTTCCCTTGTCTCAGTTTATGTCCAGCGATGTAAAACCAAAAAGGGAGCTATCATAAAAGGTATGAGCGGGCCTAGTTTCCACTGACCTCCTGTTATTTGATAAAGCTTTGTTATACCCACCTTGTTCTGGAGAAAAACATCCAGTCTCCTGATACCATAAAGAGAACCCCTTGATGGGCAAGCTACTTCCTGTCAGCCACAGAAACTCATGTGTTGGATGTTGTGTGAAAGTATTCACAGTGGACGGGTCTATCTAGAGCAACATCTATATCAAACATGCCTTTCAATGGAAGCTTTTGGGGAATAACAAAAGAAGAGGATGTTGTCGCCATGCCTTGTTTGTGGGCTGCATGTGGCTGGACTCTGGGGGGAACAGAATTCTAGTGTTTTTATCTCATCTCTTCTCAAGGTCTTGGCCATGCCCAGTAAAATGAAATTACAGCTGGGTCAATATGACTCTTCCTCCCTCTTTTTCTTAAACAGCACTTACCTGTAGTATGTGTAGGGATTGAGATTGGGCACCTCCATGGAACGGGCATCTGGCTCATTAGACAATTGGTGGATGAGGGTCCACTCTTCACTCTCACCAGTTTGACCCATCTGGAGGTCAAGCAAGGCAAAGGGCAGGATTTGGGGCAAGCAGTACTATCACTCTATAGTCCACAGTTTCTCCCTCTCTTTCCCCATACACACACGTACATTACCTAACATGTTGTTTTGTCTCTCAGAGACTGAAAAGCAGGACAATTTGTGTCTGATATTCTTTGCAATGCAAATAAATATTTGGGCAAATTAAATGCAAACAAATAATCACAGAAATCCCGTCACTTTAGAGTTCTCTGGGAGAATAAATTGCTGCCACATTATCATTACTGTTTACTGATCTTCTGCAGTAAAAAAAAAGCACAAAACAAAAAACAAAAACACCAAACAAAAAAAAAAGAGAAAGAAATAAAATAAAATAAAAGGGGGGTATACACATAGCATCTTTCAATAAATAAAAAAAATAAAGACAATTATAAATAGAATACATTTCACTTAAGAGGACTTCATGGAAATATGCTGAAATTTGTTGGTAAGAATAACTGCTGTCTTCCAACAGCATTAGAGATTTCACCAGGCACTATGCACAGACTCCCAAATCTGTCTAACAACACAACAACAACAACATAAAAATAAAAAGATGAAATACCCACCATGACAAATGTGCATGAGTATCAAATTTTGTGCTTATGAAATATAAGAGCTAACTAAACACAGGTTCTATTTCCTGTTGTCTTCTACTTTCTCTTCATTTGCAATATTGTGCCTTTTCTCCTTGCCATGAAATTTTTGAACTATCTAAGCCTTCTTGTATTTAGAAAACACATACAAACTTAAATTTTGTATCTTATTCTGAATGGAGAATAAGAGGTCACAAATTTTAATCAAAGCCTCAGTTTGACCTCCTCCACTGTTATGTCGGTCAACCAGTCACAGGCTTACCTGAGCCTCTACCTGCCACCTGGAAATGGATGTCTTGCCATCATAACCAGGGCGGAACTGAAGTGTGACTGAACGAGGACCAATGTTGGAGATGCCCAGGTTGGTAGGGGCCCCAGGAAGTTCTGCAAAGAAAAAGAAAGCATAGACAGAACTCGGTTATCTATAGTGTGAAGATGATGCCAACTGTCCCAATCACTTTGCATTTTTCACTGAAAGGCATCTTGCCTAAAACTGCACTGAAAAGGAAGTTTGCTTCTAATAGGCTAACTGTATAAGGGGAAGGTATCAGTTTATCCTCCAGGTCTAAATATCCTAAAGGCACAAGATCTCATCTGATCTTAGAAGCTGAGCAGGATCAGCCCTGGTTACTACCTAGATGGGAGATGATCAATAAGTACCAGGTGCTGTAGGCTAAATTTTAGAGGAAGGAATTAGCAAAACCACCTCTGAGTATTCCTTGCCCAAGAAAACCCTATGAAATTCATGGGGTCTGTGTAAGTTGACAGGGATCTTGAGGGCACATACACAACTACATTGCTTTATTATGCAACAGTGGTAAAGGAGGCTGAGATGAGCTATATTTAAAGTATCTTTAGGATAAAAACAAAAGACAGTAAAGACTCAGGAGAGTCAGTTGCAGGTGCTACAAGATACAGTTGAAGGAAAACATTATTAACTTGGGAAAGACATTCTCAACATCCTCAACAACTGCAGCCAGACGGGTTCTTTTTATGCCTGGGCAATGTGCCTTTAGAAAGCCAGTGTGGCATAGTGGTTTGAGCACTGGACTACAACCCTGGAGACTAGCATTTGATTTCTTGCTCAGCCATGGAAACCCACTGAATGATCTTAGGTATGTCACACACTCTCACCTCCAGAAAACCCTGTGAGAGGTTTGCCTTAAGGTTGCCATAAGTTGGAAGTGACTTAAAAGCACACAACAACAATGGCAAATTGAGCCTTTGTGCAAGTATCTTCTACACCTGCAGAAGTTCCATCTCCAGTTACAGCTCTCACTGAAGCCCCAGGCACAGGAATGAAAAACACAGAAAAATTCAGATCTTAAGAATGGATTCATACATTTGTTTTTTTTTTTAAATCTTACAGTGAGGGCCACTAAAGGACAGTCCTATATATGAAAAAGATGCTAAATAAACTGAAAAAAACCCTCTGTCTGCAATGTAGACTTTCATTCTCTAGTGGCCATGCTATAAAAAGCAGGATGTATCACTTTGGGTCATCATCCCAGACCCGACTAGATTTGACAGCCTACCACAATCTGGAAGTCAATGGGCTGGACTACAATTCCCATCACTCCAGCTTGCATGCTAGTGGATGATGGGGGCTTGGTTCCATACATCTAGAAGAGACCAGATGAAGGAAACCTGTGAAATAGAAGCATGATAGTTGCTTTACTGAGTAAAAACAGTTCTAGGGGGTGATGAGCCAAAAAGCACAGCAGGGCAGCAGGTACACAATTCAGCTGTGTCTCTGTTGTTTGCAGCCTCTCTTCTGCTTTACAACTATTACCAATCTGCAAGGTAGATGGGAAGAAACAGACTGATTGTATTTGATAAGAAATGGGTGGTTGAGGAAGGATCATGTTCTAATGTTTTGAAAGATGCATTTAAAAGGGGATTAGACAAACTCATGGAAGATAAGACTGTCAGCAACCACAGGTCATGTTGACTAGAGGGCATGTCCAGGAACAGAGGTAGTATTTCTTTGTACATCAGCTGTCAAGCAAGTTTGCCAGGCTGAAAACTGGAGGGGGTTTCTGCACCTTTAAATATTGTGTGGAAGAGGGAAATTTGGCAGAGGGAAATTTTGCAGGTACAAAAGCCCTCATCAGTTTTCACTCTGGCAACTCTAATTGTCAGGAAAACAAGTGGGAGGATGGTTTTGTCTTCATGTCCCCTTCATGGATTTCCCAGAGTCATCTAATTGGCCACTGAGAGAGTCAGGACCAGGTAGGCCCCTCTTCTGATCTAGCATGAACAAGCACCTATAACAGTGACCTTTATGACCTATAAAACCCTTTACAGCTTAGGTCCAGACTATTTGAAAAACCCTGTCTCCCTTTACAAACCCGCTAGAGCCTTTAGCTATGCAGGGGAAGGCTTTCTCTTGATCCCGCTACCATCCCAGGCTCGCCTGGTGAGGACATGGGAGAGAGCCTTTTCAGTGGCTGCTCCCACCCTCTGGAAATCTTTCATGGGAGGCTAGGCTGGCCCCCTCCCTGCTTTCCTTTTGTAGGCAGACAAAGACATTTCTTTTCAAGCAGGCATTTAATGAGTGAGCTGGAGACCTTTATTTATTAGTTGTTGTTTTTTTTAAAAAATATATATTATTTTTTAATGCTTTTTTAACCTTTTGGAAGCTGCCTTGGGTCTCATCTTGGGGAAAAAGATGGCATAGAAATTCAGTCAGTCAGTCAGTCAGTCAGTCAGTCAGTCAGTCAGTCAGTCAGTCACCCTTCTCTCCTGCAACCATTGGGTATTCATTACACAAATACAAAGGTAATGTAGCCTTCTTCTCTCAAGGATACAGACTTAACAGTGTCTAAATATTTTATGATAAAAACTAGATAGCTCTAAACCTTCCATCCTCCCCCCACCCAACACTAAATAACGCCAACTCCACCCAACAAACAAAATAAGGAACAGGAACTGAAAAACCCAAGAATTCTCAGGAGTCAATTTAGTGGCTTATTAATGATGCATTGTAAGACTTCTGGATCCCTAGATTAGGGCTGTGAACAGTGCAGGTCTCAAACAATATTTGAAGAGTTTCAAATATTCATCAAATGCAAAACTCTCATCTCATGAAGGTCACAAGGAGAGATGACAGTGTTTTCTGTAATTTCTTATTCATTACTTTGATGTTTGTTAATTTAATAATGCCAAAGCCTTATGAGAGGTTGCTTGTTGTCAGATTGTGAGGAGTATATTATGTGCCTGGATGAATGAGACCCAAACTTGAATTAATTGAATTACTCTAAAGAACAAATATTGAAGCTAATTGAGATTGGCAAAGTCAAAGTTCACTCAGACAAACTGAATTAAATCAAATACAGAGAACTATCTGTTCAAGAAAGTGCATCTTCAATATTCTATTCACAAGCCAGACACAGATTCATCCTTAGAAATGGGCAGTACCTCCCTTGTTGCCATCAGTGCTTCTAAAACCAGCCTGATTTGGTGCCTGAGGGCTTAGGGTCTGCAGGTTAAGAAAGCAGCAGCATCATAAATATATACAAAGGAGCCGCAGTCTATGAGATCCATATTGGTATCACATCAGCCCTGTCTTGCATGCAGTTGTATACTCAGCCACGAACAACAGTGGCATCAAGCGGTTTATTTGCCCAGTGTTTTTCAATATGAAAGCCCCTTCATGGCGCAGGTAAAGTAGAAAAGACCATTCTTCCTGGAAATAATTAAGCCAGGTATGGACACTCAGAATCAGATCTATGCATGTGCTGCCCCTGGCCTAGGGGAAGCTTCTTTGATGTCAAGTGCACCTTGGTCATTTCTGCACTAGACTGTTATAGTGCTATTATTCCACTTTCAACATTCTATTGAATCCTGGGCTTTGCAGTTCAGGGAGGGGCCTTTGAGGCCTCTCCCTAAACTGCAAACCCCAGGGTTCCATAGGATATTGAAAGTGGAATAATAGTACTATAATAGTCTAGTGTGGAAATGGTCCTTGTTTTCCTTCAACCTTAGGTCTGAATCCACATTTAAGTGGTAGATCTAAGACCACAGGGGATGAAATGCCATAATTCTGACAGAAGGAATTTCTTTGCAGCAGCACCATCAAGTTGCAAGCCAAAAAGATGCTGGGATTCACAACATGGGTAAACAAAGCTAAGACAGGATTTCTGGCTTACGCTAATTGACATGCATTAAAATTAACAGAATTTTATGTTACATTAACGACTAAGAAATTTAGCATGGGACTGAATGGATTATATAGTCCATTTCATCAGACACATGTAGTGTTATCCAGAATTTCAGGTATATATACAATGCACAGAGTTAGAAGTGAGACTATAGACAAGGAAGTAAGAGGGAAATCAAAAGCACTGAGAGTGAAAACTGCAGTATTAAAATTGGCCATTCAACAAAACTGTTGCTGACAGTACAAACATCCTAGTCCACAAGATCCTGGTCCACAAGATCGCATGCTACAATAAATTTCTTAGACTTCAATGTGTAGATTCTTTGTTTGTTTTCATTCCAGCAGACTCACATAACTAACTCTTAACCTGAATCATGAGTCTCAGCCTTTCTGTACAATTGGGTCAAGTCCACTGCAACCATATTTTACTTGGTTAAATTCTGGGTAAAAAGTAAATTTTCTGCAGCTCCTCTCTTTTAAAAAATGGCCCCTTCAAAAGAGAGGAAAAGTGCCAACATGTCACATAGCCAAAGAATCCCTCTTTCCCAGAAATAAAAATGACCAAAATAGCAGAGAAGAGCAAGTTGCTTCATTCCTGAATAAAACATCTTATATTTAAACTGAATTTTCTTCTTATGTAGTGTTTTACACCTTAGATTCCTATTTACATATATTAATGGACTTGTGATGTAATTGCGCATATACTGTACTATTTAGTGGGGTATACTCACTTTTTTTCACATTTATATAGGGTTATGTCCATATGCTTGGTGTTAAAATGGCTATTTACTAAAGCTTTGGGGGATGATGGATTTTTTTCCACATTTGCACATGAGATTTTTAAAATTGTATTAACTGTTTTCAGACTGTCATGATTTAAATGTTCAATGTTTTGAATCTTTTAATTATTCTTACTGTTTGCAATTATTTTAAACTATTTACTTCACTTGGTAAGTGGTAAGTGGTCCCAAGTTCTTTGGATAGAGTGTGAGGTGTAAACATTTCAACAGACAAACCAACCAGAAAAAAAAAAGCCAAAACTATCCCTCACATTTGTTTTTACAGTTGGAACTTCCATTGTAACAGGTGGAAGCTGCAGTGATTCTTACTGCCAGTCCTTGAGCTTTTTGGCTGGCAAAACTTTTAAGCAAAACTCACCTGGTGGAACTCCAGAGGAAATGGTGGAGGAAGAAACCTGCCCTTGTCCCTTGGAAGTCATGGCTGCCACTTCAATGGTGTACGTAGTGAGGGCTGTGAGGCCAGTGACACGATATTCAAGGGTGACATTGGGCAGGTAGTGTGTCACACGTGTGTTTGTGCGGTTATACTCCTCCCATGAGATTCGGTAGCCTAAAAGATGTCAAACGCATACAGACAGATAGAATCACACCACTTTAATTTTGCACAAATCTAAGGAAATTTTGGTTTATGTGCTCCTACTGGTTCATTAAAGTTCCTTGAAATCTGTTTTGTAAACATTGGGAGGTTCCCTGAAGCCTGTGACAAGCAGACATCATGGGTCTAGTTTTGGGTTGTTGAAGCAGAGCTGAAATAAATATAGCTTCTGGGCTAACTATGTCAATATCACATCAAACAATAGTATGACACTGAAGATACAGACTACGTCTATGAAAGCTTACCAAAGCAGTAAAAAACCTAAAGGATGATGAAGTCTGTCCCAGTGGGAAATCCTTCTTACCTGTCAGGATGCCATTCTTTTCCAGGGGTTCTTGCCAGCTGACCTTCAGAGATGTGTCTAGGATCTCATTGAAGCTGAGGTGTCCCACTGGACCAGGAACTAGCCAAACAAACAACCCAACCACCCAGAAAGTTACAACAGAACAAACAATCCATGAATTCCTCAAGGAAATCAAAAAGGGAGTTGCTGGTCACTGACTCTTCCCAGGGAAACACATTCAAAAGCCCTCCAGGGTTGGGTGAAAGGTTAACTGCCGTAGGCACAGCCCAGATGGAGTCAAGGGGCCTTCAGAGAGTCACTGCAGTCTCAGCAACGAAGTGTCAAGCTCTACAACTGAGGCAGTAACATACTCAGACTTCCACAGTGGAAGATGGTCTTTAACTCATGTTGACCAATGAGTTAGGGGTGTATGGACCCACAGTTTCATGGACATACAGGAACCCAAGAGCTGTGCCTGTGCCCAGCTCCAAAGGGAAGGGCCGTACCGTCCTCATGGGTGCGCACCAGCTGCGGTGGGCTCCGGGGTCCGTCGCCTGGTGTGGTGAAGCAGAGCACTGATGTGAAATATTCTGTGAACTTCTTGAGGCCTGAGATGTAACCCACATGGATATTATCTTGGAAATTCGGCCTCACTGTCACTATAGTCATGTCTTCTTCTTGTGATGGTTCCCAGGCAATCAGCTAATGGAAAATGAACAATATCACAATTCGATCAAGTGAAGGGAAACCTCTTAGAAATCAGTATTTATATAGATCATTGAGGACCAGTCATGGATCTGACAGAATTACATATGTGAGCATTAAAGTATGTTTCAAAAGGATTGCTGCTTAGTCAGTCTGAAGAAATCTATTTTAACATTTAAACACAAGCCCTGTTACATATGGATTCACACATGAGCAATGACAAAAATGTCTCAGCATGTATTAAAATTTAGATTCTTTAAGTTCAGTCTTATTTGCCTGAGATGTTGACATTCTTTCAAACTGCCCTTCAGTTTCACAATCAAAACAGAATGCTTGCTCATTGTCACATTTATTTGAACATCACCCTGCCAGAAGCAGAAGAAGTTCAATGAACCCCTAAAACTGCCAGTAATACAGTCTGGCAGAAAGAGAGAAAACACTAGACTTGATTTAGGAACTCTCTAGTGGCAAGGAATTGACTGTATACCTTGGCAAACCATACCAGTTAATTAACTGAGATCTAGGAAGGTCTGAAGGGTATTGTTTTCATTCTTCTTCCTCCTCAAGTTTGAAAGGCTTAGAGCAGGTTACAGAGAGGCTGTCAGCATTTCTCCCCTTCAGATATGGATCAGATCCACACTTGCCTAGCTTCAGCAATGCTACACAATCCAATGCTCTTGCACTATTCACTGAGAGAGACACAGTTGGTAAATACGTTATCTGTTCCTGCTAGAGTCTTTAGTGCCACTAGCTTCAGTAAATAGGCACTTGAGAATGTGCTTCTGAAAAACCTCATCTTTCTTTTGGCTCACTTTAGAACGTAGCCAAGCCGACTTTTCCTCATCTCCGGAGGGACAAATTAACTCTTAAGGAGAACACTTCTATACTACAGTTGTACAAACTATTAAAGGCTATTTGTTGTTGGGTGCCTTCAAGTTGTTTCCAGCTTATGGTGACCCCTAAGGCAAACTTATCATGGGAGTTTCTTGACAAGATTTGTTCTGAGGGGGTTTGCCTTTGTCTTTCTTTGAGCCCAACAGAGTGTGACTTGTCCAAGGTCACCCAGTGGTTTGTTGTTTTTTTTGGATGAGTGGGGATTCAAACTCTGGTCTCCTGAGTTGTAGTCTAATGCTCAAACCACTACACCATGCTGGCTTTTGTTAAGGGCTATAGGATAGAGCAAAAGCACAGCTGCAGTGGGAAAATGCAAACTACACCGCTGCCATGGCAAACACACCAGTGGGACAGCTAATACAGGAAAGAATTTTGCATGGCATGGTGGTGGGGATACATGGATGGAGCATATTCAACGCCATACCCTATACTCCTTTGGACTGTGTCAGTGACACAATTTTATACCATCCTTGGACCTGACACAAGGTGTCTCCTTCCCACTGATTATAATAGCAGGGGATATTTAAAAACAAAACAGCCACATCCACATTGCCTTGCCCAGACCACCACAGCACACACAAGAAATGGTGCAAGTCACCATGTGCCACTACTGGTATTCCAGAGCCAGACAGGGAGTCCAGCCTATAGCTCAGATGACATGGCATGCAGAACGATGCTTTGGATGGCCCCAGAAATAGCCTCTGAGGAGATGAGTGAGAAGTCTGATGGCTCAAAGTGAGTCCTTCCACCACCTGCTCACCCAGATGGACTGTGAGTGACAGGCCTCTTAGAGTACACCAGCTGGATGGGTGCTGCCACTAGGGTTTATAAGGCAATGAGTTGGCAAGGTAAAAAGGAAAGGGATAACGGGAAGAATCATGCATGCTGCCATATGCTACCTCATGTGGTTGGCATAATGCACAAAATAGACTGGTCAAATGGACAGAAGGGGAGGGCAGACCTAAAAGGGCTGTTTGGCTCATGCCTGGTCCATACAACATTGTTTCTGGCTGTTTCAGTTGGGCTCAAGTGTGCAAGGTCTCATCCCATTTTTCCTAATGTAGGACTCTAGCCTGGATTTGAAACAGGGCTGACTGAGACACAGTTCATCACCTTGGATTTCTCCTGTAGTCCCTGTGCTTCCGGTGGGTAAGTCTGGGACTTAGGGAAGAGGAGACCAAATGCTCATGATTTCCCCAATTCCTGTCTCCTGCTCTGGCTGCGTGTTAGGAGAGCTGCTTTGTGGTATGACAGAGTTCCAGGTTTGAACCCCAGGGGCTCCCACTCTTTTGACCCTTACTGACTGTTTCGACCAAGGCATATAAAAGGTGAGTGGCACCATATTTTCCCCATTTCTCACTACTGGAGCAAAACAACCTCCTGCCTCTTGCTTCCTATCTCCACGTGCATGCAGGTGGGTGTTGCTTTTAGCAGTTGCCTGAGACTTTCATTGGCCCTTTCCGCCTGGAGCATTGCATGATTGTGAGGAGTGATCTGCACGATGCACTCACAATCGCGTGATGTTTCAGGGGCCGGTACGTGCTGATCACGCACCTTTTCATTTTCGACTGGAAGCCAAAAATGGTGCGCGATTGCGCATTGCTCCTGGGCCCAGTGTGCACTTACCTGGTGTGTGGAGCCTCTGGAGCTGCACCAGGTGCCCTTCATGCCCCAGCGCAGCCTGGGAAACTTCCAGGTTGCACTGCAGAAGGAAGAGGCAGAGCTCTTGCGTGAGCAGGTAGCTCATGCGGAGCTGAAGCAGCAGGGACGTGAGAGCCTCTCACTGGAGGCTGCTCACGCGATCCCTGCACCCCAGCGCTGGAAAAAGGTAAGGTGTGGAAAGAGTCATTGTTGTGTCTCTCATCTCCCTGCTTTAGCTGTTTGTGCCCCTTGGACACTCCACAGGTGTCCTGTCAGGAAGACCTATGTTGGGAACTATATTTTATGGGTTCTCTTTCCTTCTCCTCCTTGTGATTCATGAAGAAGGGCACTCAGGATTGTTTGGATGAATGCCTGGGGATAAGCAGTGGTGCTGTTGCTGTTGCCAGTTGCCCCACTGGAGCTCCTGAGGTGGGAAGATTGTGGAACTGAGAGTGTTTTGATGCTGGGAAATGTCCTGAAGAGCCTCCCCCATCAACCTGAGTTCATCTGGCTCCCCTTTGCATGGGTAGCACATGGAGATCACATGAGGACGCATCTTCTGATTGATGGAACCAGCTGGTCTTTCCATGGACACTCAGTGGCAAGGTGGGGAGTTGAGGATCTGCCTTTTTTGGTGCTAGTTCCAGATTTCCCAAGTGCTGTGTCCAATCACTGTCACTGTATTTCCTTTTAACAAATAGCTGCTGGTTTTCATATGCACACAATATTTTAGTTGTTCATTGAGCAGTACAGCACAGCCATACTCCAAAGAATGTTACACTCTAATCCTCCATAGGGGTTTTAGAAAAGTGCCATCTTCAAGCCACCAGCTATGTAGTGCTCTTTGTGGCATCCAGGGCAGGGGAACTTAGGCAAAGAGGTTTCGAGCATGGGAATCCTAGACCACAATCCTAAAGGGAACTGACTAATATCTTGTCAAGCTCCTGGGCCCCTTCTTTCCTTTTCCATCTGTAGTAGTTACTCTGGATTTGGCTGACAAGAAGAGGAAGTGCTCAGTATTCAAGAATGCTGTAGCAGAAGGAGATGTAAGATCCTGTTCACCTCCTTTTACTCCTTCATTGCTCATGAGGTACAGCAGGTACTGACAAAACTACGTTCCCATAGGGGCCATCTTAGTAGGATTTTCCTTAAGGTAGCTGTCAGCTTGGAACAGGTGGAAGACAGAGAAGGAAAGGCTCTCTAGGGTATCTGTCAGGGATGCTTTCACTGTGGACTCCTGCATTGTCAAGGAGTTGGACAAGATGCCCTTTGGCCTCCTTCAGACCCCAGCTAGGTATTTGCAAGATTTAAGCCAAAATGCTAAAGCATGGGGACCAGCATCCAGGGGGCATGCAAGGGGCAAAAGCCAAGGAATCAACCCTCAAGCAGAAGGCAAATCCACAAGCCAAAGGAAATCTGAAGAATGAAAAAGCATGAGCAACGGCATTCTCCAAGCAAGGCCTTATAGTTATTCCTATCTTTTATTATTTATTGACTGCAAATAAAGACAATTTAATTGAATCCAACTATTCCTGTAGTATTTATACTGGAGTCAAGTTTTAATTAGGTTCATTCTTGTAGAAAACTACTTTGTTACTCTAGAGGCTAGAACTGGACTTCCTGGAGGAGAGGGCGCAAGTATCTTGAGGCAAAGTTCCCTGTTGGTTCTCCCACCCCTGGCTAACATTAGCAGTTTAGTTGGGTATACAACCACTGATCGTTCATGGATGCTGCTTGGATCTAGATCTGTGAAAGCGCATTCAGAGATTTGAGCTTCAGTCCCTTGGACACTATTTCTCAAAGGGTTACTTAAGAGGCCTGGGAGGCTGTTATCAGTCTGCCATCTATGGCTTCCAGTTCTTCTGATCTTTCTTCCTTCATTTCTGCCTCTTCAAAGACCCTCAGAAAGAAACTTGCTGGGATTAAAAGCAGCCCATTGTTTCTCTGAAGCAGAGGCGTATGCAAAGGGACAAAGAGCTGGCCCTCCACTGAGAGCTATTTCATTCCTTAGAGCCCTGCAAGGGACTGAATCTGTAAGACTGGCTGATGGGAGAACCCAATGAAAAAGAAATTCCAATTAAAACTGGCCTAATTGCAGCTAACATCAGCTGCCATGCACTTTTCATTATTTGTATTTGGATGCAGAATTTTTTTTCTTCCACAGAAACGGCTGGCTGTCATTCATGCCTTCAAAAAAAAGTCAAGTGTCACGCTTTTATTATTACATTTTTAAAAATCCAATCTTTCCTCTAAGAACCCAAGGCAGCATAATAAACAAAGCAGATACACTCAGGAAAATAATAAATAGGCACTGCTTTACTTTTTCCAGCAGAATGCAGTTCCTTGCTAAAGTGTTATTCAGACAATTCTCTCCATGCCTGCTCAGAATTAAGCCCCACAAGTTTTAGTGGGAGTTTACTGCTACGTAAATGTGTATATTTCTCCAGTCTAACTTATGTCCATAAATCTCTGGGTGTGTTTTGCAGAACTTCATCATGGCCACGAAGCTAGAGTGTTCCCCCTAGATGTTAAAGAAACCTCTATGCAGCATAGAAGAAACCCCTGCACAGCTATCTTCTTAACAATAATTCTTCTACAAGACAGGCATAAAAAGAGCTGAGCTGGATTGTCAAGAGAGTTACTCTGTAAATGGTTAACAATAAGACTAAGTTGTTGTTGTTGTTTTAATCTGAAAAGCATTAGGTAGACTGCTGGTGTTTAATTTGTTCCATTCAGATCCTCTCCTTTATTTGGTGTTGATTAAATATCAATTAATAAGAAAAAGGAATAGCTGAGTTTTAATAAGTGTATGTACTTATCCGTCCAAAACAATATTCAACACAGCCTGCCTGATTAACTGATGCTGATAACAATGCATAATCAGCTACTTTGTCATGGTGTTACATTCAAGGATGTTTGGGTGTTTAATTGGCAACAGTGCAAGATAGCCTATAGCAAGTTAATTAGATACTAATTAGGCCTCCAAAAATACTAATCAAAAATACTAAGTGGCATTTAATAAGTATGTTAAGTATCCTTCTTAACGTTGGTTATCTCGTTTGGCAGCAATTAAATTCCCGAACTTCTTTGGAGTAGATTAAGAAACAAGTTTTAATGTTTTAATTCAATTTAATTAATGCAAATTTGAATTAATTACAATTCAAAATTGAGCATAAAGGCAAGGCTCCCATATAAGTATTATATCTTAGTAAATATATTTTAATAGATGAGCTTGCAGCAATGGTAATAACCATTTTTAACAAAAAATGAAGTCTTATTTTAAAAGCGGATGATTATGACATAACTATGAACCTATCCACATTCTTAGTATTATGAAACTGGGGGTCAAATACCCTTGGTTGGATTCCAGCTGCAAACTGATCAAATCCAAGATAGTGATGTATTGTCAAGCAAGGCAGTGATTTAAACTCTTCTACTCTGAACACTGAGTTACTGTTCCAGTTTGGAGAACATGGTTGCAGTAGTTTATCACAATGCATCTCGAGACCATAGCAACCATGAAGATAGGTGGTTCACATAAAGAGGTCCAGTCTAATACAGCTGCTAGCTATGGGATTATATCCTTTAATTGGTGTTTGGTACGTAACTATGGGATGACAGAAGAGGAAGCTGGAAGCAAATATAGCCCTATGGACTTTTTCATGGTTGCTCAGGAGGAGGGGAGGCTAGACCTCTACACTTCTTTGATCGTTCAGAAATGGCTGCTGGGGGAGAAGAAGGGCTGTGTGGTTAACTCTGTGATAGAGTAACCCTATGCCCTTTGTAAATCTATGCTGTGACAAGCAATGTTGGAAAGACTGGAACAGCCCTGTATGAGGAGATCTGCAGCCAACGCAACAGTAATTGGCTGACCCAGCAGCTACCCCATGCAATGATCAATGCCCCTAAAACAGATAATGAAAAGAGACAGACAGAAGTACAGACTGGAAACAGCATGAATGCTGAACCTTTCCTAGTGGGAAGCCAACAGAGCCACAGAGCTTCTGGGCAATGAAAGCATCATGTGCATAGATTCTCGTCCCATTTAAATGTTGCTTATGGGGAAAGAGAGCCACATGGGGGCCACCAATAGTGATGCATGAGGCACTTTTTGTCAGTTGCGACTCATTTAACCTTCCTGAGACAAAATAACTACTCAACTTACTTTCTGTAAAAGGGCCTGCAGCTAATTTATATCTTTCTTTATGGCTATACAAAGTTTAATTCTGGAAACTTTTGACAACAGTCATATCCCCGTTCAGTAAACAGCCAAGGAGTGTTTTGGCTTAATCAACAGGTGGGGCTATAACTCTTTCTTTCACGTGGAACCCCCTTTTTCCCTCTTCTTGATCCTTGCTCTCCTTACCTTGTAGCCTTGGTTGATGCCATTGACGAACTGGGGACTGGGAGGGTTCCAGGTGAAGCGAATGGTGGTGGAATTGGTAGCTTCAGCCTGCACATTACCAGGGGACACGGTGGGAACTGCGAGGGGGAATTGAAAGGAGGCACCTCAGCATGAGTGGATGGGAAACACAGTCACTGGAATGGATGTAATCTACCTGGTTACATAGATGCCCTTTGAACCCAACCAAATCTAAACTGAGAATTGAGGCTCTAATTGCCATGCTGAGCTCTTGTCATCACCATCTTGAGCTCTCAAACAACACCAGGTGCTGCCCCCACAAAAAGGTGTATGTTTTTTGGCCCATTGTAGTGGCTTTCCAGTCTTTTTGGAGAGTCACTGTGGAGTCAAATTATTCCAGGGCCCTACTTTTCCCTGTCTCCCCTCATGTCGGAGTGTTGCACCTTACCTCCCTGGAGAGTCCATTCAGTGACTTTGGCACTGTAGACACCCAGTCCAGCACTGTTGTATGCAGCCACCTCGATCTCGTAGTTGGTCCAGATGATCAGGTCCTCAAGCAACAGGTTGTTGACATCAGCATTAGTGATGTTCCTGAACTGGTAGCCAACAGGTAGGCCAGCCAGGCAAAATCTGGCAAGAGGCAACAGGAACACCATCAGGCTAGAACCCACTGATGTCATACGGTAACCTTTTGCTTTTTGAGTTTCAACCCATGCAATGGATGATTTCAATAGATGTATGGAACTGTCCCATACCAAGCTCAACTCACCTGGAAGTGGGTCTATCCAGCCCTGTGCCATGTTCACTCACCTGATGATGTAGCCTTTTAGGATCCCATTCTGGTGGTTTTCAGGTGGTGGTTGCCACTGTATCATGATGGATTGGTTAGTGCGGCCGCTAGCAATGACGTTCTGTGGGGGTGCTGTAGGGGGTTCTTCAGGGAGGGACACCCTGTCAAAGGGAGGATGATACAGGAAGCATGTTCCAGGATTGGCTGTGAGTTGGCCTACACTCTCCAAGCTATATCTATTAGTCCTTACCCAGTCATGCCCCGTAAGTGACTTGTTCCCTTACTGCATACATATCTAGCCCTTTATTCTTGTGTGTACACTGAGCCACATCTTATTGTACACATGCAATGGGCACTGTGTTCACTCAGCCTCTTTGAGCCATGCCTCAATATAAAAAAGAAAGCAGATATCTCAACAGGCCAGACATCAGATGCACAGCTCTTAAACCCAAGTCCTGCCATTTAGACAGGCCACAAAGCTTTTCTCCTCCCTCTGTACAATTCACCATGTCATGAGGCCACATGCTACAAATACCACCCCTGAGGCAGCCACAACCATATCCACACCAGATCAGTATGAGCCAGAACAAATGCTCACGGATTCATTTCACATTCGGCTTTCTTTTCTCCAAAACAAGCCCCAGCGCACTCCCGTTAGAACATGTTCAGTGCCATTCCCATCACCCCATCTTTATCAACTCCAACCCCAAGAAATTAAGCCTCTCACATCCAGGATGTGCCCATCTCACCTCTCAGTGTCCTTGCTGAACTGGCCTTTGCCCACGTCATTGACTGCACAGAGTCGAAATTGGTATGAGCGGGCAGGAACCAATCCTCTTACCAGCACTGAGGTAACCTCAGGGTCCACACTGGCCATGAGCACTGTCCAGGGAGCATCTGTGAGGCACAGATAGGTGAGGGAGGTTAGGAGCAACCATGGAGAAAGCAATCAAGGGGGCATCAGGGATGATACAGTGGGATCCAGCCTCTTCCATGAATTATGCACTTCCTGCTGACTTTGTAGCTTCTTCTATGCAAGATTACCATGGGCTGTACTCTGCTCAGAATGAACCAGATTTTGAGGATGTAGGTCTCAAATTTGTCAGAGAACGTTTGCAAATGACAAGGAGATTCCTATCCTTCTTAGCCTGTTTTCTATTGGGAGAATAATGCATGAATGGGAATCCCCAGGGCAGAAGTTGTGGGAAGAGAGTTTGCACAGGGCTGTCTCTGGGACTGCTCGGGGGTCAGATGAAGCCTAATGCAGCCTACAGATTAGAGGTTCCCATCTTCTTATGTAAAGTTTCTTACTGACGTTAAGGCCAGCAGGCAAATCTGCCCTAGCTGCATGAAAGAGAACACTGCTGAATGGAGGAAACTATGGAGTTTTTGTTGGAGAAGAAAACCATAACTGGCCAAAGGAATAACAGAAGTCACTCTTTTTGGAATTAGATAACTTTCTCTTGCAGAGTAAATGCAGGCTTACTTAGCAGTGATGGAAGAAGACAAGCTGACACAATGACAGTATAAGCCTTGTCAACATACCACTAGATATAACTAAGCAGAACTTGGATATGTTACTTTTGGCCAATAACTCTCAGAAGCCAGGTTGGTGGGGAGATTTTGGGAGTTATAGTAAAAAAAATAGTAATAATAACACTTCCAAGCTCAGGGAGTGATAAACTGCAAATTGAAAAACTTTTTAGAATCAGCTTTGGTTTGAAACTAGCCAGGAAAAGCAGGATCATGTCCCACTTTTCTGGACGCACCCTTGCCTTCCACTCCCACCCAGTCTTTCCCATGACCTTTGTAAAGGGACAACGACCCAGCTCTGATTTCTCTGGCTGTTCTCAGCACTCTCTGTACGTCAGGAAGATGCAATGCCTTACTGTTCTCGGAGACCTCAAGGATGTACCGCAGCAGTGGGCTATTCCCATCAAAGGGTTTGGTCCACGTCAAGTTGATGGCACGTTTCTCTACAGCACTCAGCATGGCAATTGGGTTTTCTGGTGCATGGGGGAGCTGCCTGATGAAGAAGAGGGTAGAAGAAACCAATCTCAGTAGGTGTTAGAAGAACCCCACACAGACAGTGCCATTCACTGGAAAAGAGAAGACACTGGAGGAGAATCACAGGAGACCAGGACCACTCCCTGTATGGACACAGTCACTATTGTCTGCATATTATAAGCAACAGCTCTGGATTTCATAGGACTGAACTTGATCACACGATGAGTCCACTCAGAAGGAAAGTTAAGAAGGGGGGAATATTACGTGTACCCACAGCCAATATACCTAGAAATCATGCATTTTAGTCAGCCAACAGTGCTCCAAGGCAGCAGATATCAGGCAAATAAACTATGGCCCTTTCCGCACGTGGAGGGGGAAACGGGGGAAAATGCGCTGAAACGGAGCTTACCGGCAGCCAGGTAAGTCCGTCCTCATGTGGAGCAGCGCGAGCTTGCTGTTCCTCAGTCCTCTGGTGTCCAAAATGGTGGCTTTGGCGTCCAAAATGGTGGCTTCCAGCTGGCGGAGGTTCTCCACCAACCGGAGAAGCTTGCCAGCCGGAAGCCCGCCCCCAGCAGATCTGCAGGCACGCACTGGTGTGTGCCTGCAAATCTGCATCGGGGCGCAGGAACAGAGTGGCATGGAGTGGCACTCTCCAAGCTTTTGAAAAACCTGTAAAAACAGGTTTTTAAAAAGCACGCTGCGCAACCACTTCAGGTCGCTCTGGAGTGGACTGAGGTGCGGAACTGCGACAAGTAGTCCGACCCAGTCCACTCCCACAGTGCAGACGGCCTCCATCAGAGGTCGCACCATGCTGTACTACTTACCCCGTGCGGAAAGGGCCATTATATCCCAGAGAAATTTCCAGGTTCCAAAGTTGGATTACTCATACACCCAGTTGCTGTTCACAGGTAGGGCCAGCAGCATGGGACCTATTCCAACATGGTGTGATTCCACACTTCAGGAGAGCATATTAATGATGTTATCCTAGCTATAGTGTTTCTTCTCTAGGAAGGACTCACAAAATTATATTATTTTGATGCATGTTCCTGCAGCACAGAACTGAACCACAGTGAAGGTGCTTCCATGCAATTAAGAATTCATGTGTAGGACACTTTAATAAAACAGGTTGGCATGACATGGGGAAAACTTTGGAAGTTGACTCTAGCAGGAAGTTTCAGAGTGGATCCTCTATGACACAGAGATCAAGAGGCAACCTGTGGGGATCCTAAGAAGTCAGGAAAACATCTGTGCTCCAATTGTGGCAACAAGGCCACTCCTGCAACATTTACATCAAAAAGAATACATTGCTCAGGAGAAGTTGCAGTCTCCTCTTTGGAAACCTCACTCACTCATCTTAATTCTTCCTTCTGTACATCAGGATTGGCTGTAACCACCTCTGAAGCCATTCCTAATGCCAGTTCTCAGGAGCTGGCCCTTACCGGACTCGCAGGTGAGCACTGCGAGAATCATTGCCTCCAGCAGACACCACCCGACAGGTGTAGGTGCCAATATCCCCTGACCAGGTTTGAGCAATGTGTAAAGTGCCTGTGGTGTCCAACCGCAGGCGTGGCACATTCTCTACATTCAGTGCTGCACCGTCCTTTTCCCACATGTACCTAGGGAGAAAGAAAAATAAGATAGGACAACAAATATTATCTCTTTTCCATGTGCTCAGCTCTTACGGATGATTACAATTGCTTCTTTCTCTAGAATAATTCTTTCTTGCTTTGCTTTTTTGCTTACCTCAACCCCTCCCTGCCCTCAGGAGCCACTAATAGCTCCCAGACTGTTCTATAGCAAAAAAGGGCACTAAACTCAAAAATAACAACAGCTAAAACACAGACCTATAATTTGCCTCTCCACTGATGCAGCCTGGAGTGATGCGACCCCTTTAAAACCAACTATTGTTCTGCCAGTCAAGTCTGAGCACCATTCTTTGGGTGAGAGGTAACCTCATTTTGCCCACAGATGATAGCTTATTCTGCTTGAGAAGTCAGAGAATGATGGACTATGCTACTACAGCAAAATGGGATATTGTTGAAAGCCACATAGAGGCTGGACAGGCTTGGCTGTTTCCTCTGGGCAAAACATTACTGCTGCCAAATGTCTTGATATCCAAAGCGTGGGCTATGATGCAGCTGCCGAACGCTGCTTTAAAACCACTGTGCAATTTTTGGACTTCAGTTGCTTACTCCTTTTGATTTTGCCTTCCTCTCATTCTGTTTTCTATCCAAACAGCAGCAGCAGTGAATACAGCTGGGAGTTGTACTGCAAGTGGACCTTTTAGATCTCACCTGATGGCACCAGAATGCATAGTGTCAGCTGTTTGGTTGTATCATTGCCATGATGGTCATTGTGGTAAAGTCCCGTCCAGTCTATTTACAGGTCCATGGTGAAAACATATGCTACACGAAGATCTCCCATAAGCTGAGGAAGCACGACATCTACTGGTCCTGGTCTACCATCTTACCTTCTAGATTGTTACCTGCACAGCTAAACAACTGTGAAAGTTCTTAATCATATTCTTTGACTTTGACAATGGTCCTTCCCTTGTGGTGGTGGCAGGGAGCATTCATGAGTACAGGAAAACAAAACAAAACCAAACCCTGGACATTTGATACTCCTTGCAAGCATCCTATTACTATTATCCTCGGGTAAGGTGGAGCTCATGAACCAAGAGCTGATGATTATCCTAATTAAATATTGTTGGGAAATAGAATGGAAATGGACTCAACTACTGCCTGTGGTGATGTTCCATTTGTGCATCAGACCCCCAAGTGGTCTTTCTCCTTTTAAAATACTCTATGACAAATCTCCCTACAAGAGCTTTCCCTTAACATGTGCCTATATTTCACTGTTGTGTGTGTGTGTGTGTGTGTGTGCGTGCGCGCGTGCGTGCACATAGGATTACATGACTTTTTCTCAGTTTTATTTTCAGAGAAGCAATGCCAGTTCTTGACAGCTCTATCCCTAGAAGGAAGGAAGCTAGTCCACAACTCCTTGATCACATGAGCCCTTGGGCATTTGACCATTGGTATGACAACACACCTGCCCTGATAAATAAAGAACAACAGAGTTGGAGTTGCTTAGTAAAGAATTTCCCTGCTCTGCAGCATAAAAGTCACTTGGGAAAGAGGCTGTATTACTCTGGACTAACAAAACTCCAGTCACAGCTTCAAGATGAGATATGAAGACTGATGAGCCTGCCTTCCCTGCCTCCCCCAGGACCTGGCCAAAATAGATATGGGACTTACTAACCTAACACCTCTTTTACTGTTCTGTGATTCTAAATTAGATGAACAGAGTACCCAGTAGAAGTTGAAAACCCTTGGGCTTTCTTTATAATAAAGCAACCATCTATTGAGTACTTTGAGTACCATCTCTGGTATCTCCCTCTGAATTCTACGGGATGCTCTTCATTTTTTATCTTTTCTATTTCTCAGAAACTCATCACAAACCAGCAGCTGACAGCTTATGGATTGGTGCTGGTCCACAGACCACTTTGAGTAGCACTGACCTAAAGTTCATCTCCTATTCATGCAGGCCCTCAAAAAAAATGGAAAACAGTATTTTTGCCCTTAAATGTACTCTAAGAGGCAAAGAGTGCATTTTCACCATGTTTTTGGCCTCCTTGAGCTGTTTCAATCCCACAAGAGGCCTTTTTTAATTATAGGAAGTAACCCAGAAGTGATTTCTGGTTGCTTCCTGTTTGAAGAAAAGGGCCTTTTGGACAAAAAATGGGCCAGTTCTCCTCTCAAACTTGGTGAAATTCCTCCCACAGTCCCTAGATGATGCTGGGGAGCATTTGTTTTTTGGGGGGGCACTGACCCTTGGGGAGGCCTTGGAGATCACCAAGATGACTCCAGGGGTTGTCTCTGGCTTGCAGGATATACTTGCCGCACCCAAGTATAGAGTAACAGGGAAAACTCAGCAGGCCCTGGCTATTGCTCTGTGTAGAACAAAAAGCAGAGGAGAAAAGGAGAAGGGTCTTTCTGAAACAAACACCAACACTGCCTCCCACATATCAAGAGGTAGACAACAGTGTTTGAATTTTCTTCCAAGAAAGGAATGACAGGGGTTGAAATCCTTTCAGTAATCAATTGTTTTCTCTTTGTCTTTGAGATATCCTCCCTTTCTGTTCCCACACATGGTGCCCTCCTGACTCTCCTCTACTAGTGCCTGGGGCAAAATGGGTATATGTCTTGGAATATGATCCCCACCATGTAGAAGAGTTCAACGGTGGATATGTGGGCCACGTCAATATAAAAAGAAGTTCTTTCAAAGTCAAAAGTATAAAACCAAATCAGTGCTTGAAGCACTCTGAACCAAGTTTAAGTGTATTTCGCCACTGGGTTGTTCAAACACATGCTGGGGCATAGAATTAATACCTGATAAATTTCAGCTTTCACTTAAAAAAAAAGAAGAAGCAAATAACTGGTCATTTCTATGGCTGCAAAAATACACTAGATAATGTGTAGCAAAAACAGGGTAAGTAGAACAGTCGTTGTACAAGACATTAACATCTTGTATAATACTCTCCCATTTCCCAAGATGAATAAAAGCAGAATAAATTATGCAAAATAAGCAAACACATGCATAATTTATGCAGGTTGCAGAATTCTACTTCCCTTTTTTAAAAAAAGTGTAAATGGTACAGGGTACACATTCAGGGCTACCTATTTAGACCTCTCCTTCTCAGCACTGGCATCTCCTGTCTGCCATGAGGACACTCTTGGAGTTCAAGGAAAAGATTCATCATGATTTTCCTTCTCCATACCAATGAGTTTCGTCTTAGCACCATCCCTAAACCAGGCACCAGGTGGCAATGCAGGGCAATGATTATTCTTAGGTGTTTTTTAGATGATCTTTCTCTAAAGCGAGTGAGGAAGTGGCCGGGAGATTCCTGGCTATGTCATATTGTAATACACCAAGATGAATTTCAGGCCTGTAGTTCTGATTGCTTTCAGAGAACAAAGGTGCCCAGAGACTAGTCACTCCCCAAAGCACAGGATTTACACCAAGAACGGTGCCAAAGCTGAAGCTTGTACAAATTGAAACCATGTTATCAGAGCCCAGGAGATTAGTCTTTTCCAGCAAGAGATGCTCAGAGGAAAGACATTTTTAGACCACTTCATATATTCCAGAGCTAAACTCTGCCACTGAAAACAGATATCAAAACTGAGTCTTGGCTAAAATTACCCTGCATGTCTTATTGTGATACTAAGAGCCTGTGGGCAGGAGCATTTATTCATCTGCAGCTCAAGGGGCTTGGGATATAGGTACTTCTACCACTGGCCAGGGAGAATTGACCGTCTATGATGGCTGTTTTTGGGAAGTTGGCAGAATCATCCATCTCTGGTCATACTGCACTGTGTTTCTCTCTTCACCTTTCCTTCCACGTCTTTGTGCCAAAGGCTATCACCCCCACTTTAATTGATTCTGCCCTTTGCACACCGCTTTCCTTCTCATTGATCTCACCCTAGATGAAATAAAACCTGTTTCATACCGAACAATTACACTGGGATCGTGAGTCACTCCACAAGTCATGGAAGCCTTGGTGCCCTTGATAACACTTTGGTCCTGAGGCGGGTTGGTGATACGAGTCCGGGCTGTAGACACAGAGAGACAGAAAGCAGGTAGTCACAGTCTCTGGGGCTGAAATATTACAGGGCAACAGAAATGGGTGCCAACCAAGTCATTTTGTCTTAGACTGCAAAGTTTGACTGAGGACACCTTCTTTTCTGATAAGACTGGAATGACGTTCCATAGTCATGTTTGTCATGTGGTCACATTTGACTACAACGTTATCTTATTTCACAAAATGATGCAATTATGAACGGGAAATAAATGCTGTTTTGTTCAACCCCTATACTACAAAACAGAATAAACTTAAACAATCATACACGCTCCTATATCATATGTATTCAAGCATTAGTATCACTAGGAAACATGTGAAGTACTTCAGCTCCAAATCCAAGCTATGTAACCTAAAGTGGAAACACTTCCTCTTCCCTTCCACACTGGAATGATTATCAGTATCAAACAAATGACATTAATTTAATTCCCTCTCACATGCAAGGTCAGTACGACACCACTATCACCAGTCACTTGTCACACAAAGGACATTTTCATCAGATGCAAGCCATGTTCCTGCCTATCTCTGTACATCTAGGAAATTTGTGTTCCTATATATTGGTGTGGGTAGCAGCTAATGTATAGTAGGACTGATTTAATTACAAACAAGCACAAGTAAAACTTTTCAGGTATACAGGCCTATGCTTAGGTCAAGAGGTAACTTAAAACCTGTTCAATGCGCTAACTATCCAATGCGAACATATTCTGACTCCTAGATGGCATATCCTTGTTCCAGTGTACAATTCCAAGGCAAGCTACTGCTGGCCGGCAGGGGGCAGTGATTCACCTTAACCAGGAGGGTAGAGAACCTAATTACAATTGTTCTATTAGACAAACTTAGAGCTGCTTTGAAGGGGAATGGGTTTCCGCTCAGAATCAAATTGATGCCCACAGTCTGCACGTACAGTGACTTCAGATTGTAGTAGTGGCTTGCCTGGCTGCATTGCAGTCTGATCTGGAAAATAAATTTTCTCTATTTTCCATGGATCTGTGGCTCCTTCTCTCAGGCTTGTGGGATCAAGTTTTTAATTTTGTTTCCTAAGAACTTCTGGATTTACATAATAGCTCTAATGCACTTGTCTGAGATGTCTGAAATGTCTAAGAGGCAAACTATGCATGGCATAAGAGTTTGGAGATTGGTATTTTGCTAGCTACTTACAGAACAGAGGAAGGAGCCGGAAGGCTAACAGTGGGGATGGAGGGAGGAACCTTACCCCAGACAACAAGCTCAGCAGATGCCTCATCGACTCCACGTGAGTTGGTGGCCAGGCAAGTGTAGCTGCCTGCATCTGAGATCCGTGCTGGGCTAATCAGGAGGCTTCCTGACTCCAGCAGAGTAAAACGAGGAAGTTGCACTGAACCACTGGCCAGGATTCGCTCACCTGAAGGGGAAAGAGACAGGCTGTGTTGTTTGGTCACCAATGAAAGGTGACTCATTCACAGTGGCTGGTGCCTAAACAACATCCTCCACTTCTGAAAACAGAACAGGAAGCTTAGTCAAAAGACAAAGAAACTGACTTTTGGGGAGGGTTCCTTCTTCATATGCATTCATAAATCCCAAGTCTGCCCATGCCTTTAGGAATTCAGAGACCCTATGGGAAAAGAGCAAATTCCAGAATACATCATGAACACTTTGATTTGGCTTTCTGTGCAGCTGGGGATGGATGGGTATGCCAGAAGGACGAGATCTCAGCATCCTTGTGTGAAGGTATGTGCTGGTGTAACAGGGGCTCAGATCAAGTTTAAGGTACATTGGGATTAGGGAAGCAAGGCTGAATTGGAGTCAGTTCAGAATCGTTACATCCGCTGGCCTCTGAGGCTTTCAATTTCCATCAAAGGAAAAGAAGCCTGGTGGTAACCCTTTAGAATGGGTTGAGTTTGCCTGGCTCCTTATGGAGTATAAAACAAAGGTCTACGAGGGAACAGTGTTTAGGTGAACTGGAAAAAGGCCACAGGTGTTAAAATTGGGGCAAATCAAACCAAAACCAGGGCCACTGTTTCTGCCTCACTTAATCTCCGCATCCATGATTTACAACTTAAGATTTTAAACATGAGGACTGGAGAATAGATGGTCTGGGACCAGGCATGAGTAAGCCTTCAGCAGTTTTTAATCAAGCTGTGCCATTAGGAAGTTCAAAGACAGAATTCCTCCTCCCTGTGCTCCAACTATATTAAGGAGAGAATGGGACATGGGTCACAGAAGACTAAGGTTGCTCCAGTGCTCCACTGAAGGAGAATCTTGCTGGTACCTTAGCAATTGTTTTTCCGGTGTTTTCGAGTTTAGCCACCATTCCTCCTTTGCCCTCAAGTTCCTGTTTCCTTTCTTGTACATCACAGACCAATCATTCTGGAAAGAACTCAACAATATAGAGCTACAGTTCCCAGGTAGGATGAATTATTTTGACTGTCAAAGTAGGAGACAACTTTCTATAGTGTATCTACCACAATTTATCAGCATAGCATCGATAACAGGCAACATGAGTTCACAAGTTCAAAGAACGTTCTGTAGCATTGCCCAATCTGGCACCCTCTAGATGGATTGGATAACAACAACCATCATCCCCAGCTACCATGATCATATGGATTGACGTCCATGATAGGAGCAATAGTCCTACATATATAGAGGGTGCCAGTTTATGAGATATTATGGCTTATATTATAGCAGGGGCATTAAACAGACACAATTGCCATTATATTATGTCAGAAAATTGCTTGCTGTAGCCTTGCAATGTTTATTCTGATTGTCACAGCCTCAGCCCATGGTCTTCTTATCACTTGTTATATGAGATCTCTTTCTTTCTTTCTTTCTTTCTTTCTTTCTTTCTTTCTTTCTTTCTTTCTTTCTTTCTTTCTTTCTTTCTTTCTTCTTCCTTCCTTCCTTCCTTCCTTCCTTCCTTCCTTCCTTCCTTCCTTCCTTCCTTCCTTCCTTTCTTTCTTAAATAAAAGGTGAAAGGGACTGAGTCTGGTACCTTTTGCATGCACGGCATGTATTCTGCCCTTTGAAGAGATCTTACTTGCAAGCCTGGCAGCTACAGAAAGCTAACTAGCTAGCTTCCTTCCTTCCTTCCTTCCTTCCTTCCTTCCTTCCTTCCTTCCTTCCTTCCTTCCTTCCTTCCTTCCTTCCTTCCATTTTCTTTCTTTCTTTCTTTCTTTCTTTCTTTCTTTCTTTCTTTCTTTCTTTCTTTCTTTCTTTCTTTCTTTCTTCCTTCCTTCCTTCCTTCCTTCCTTCCTTCCTTCCTTCCTTCCTTCCTTCCTTCCTTCCTTCCTCTCTCTCTCTCTCTCTGTCTTAGGAAATAGTTTTCCAACTCACCATTACCTTTCTGCCAGGTGATGGCTGGCCTGGGAGCCCCTGAGGTCTCACAGCTGAGCACCACTGCCATTCCATCTATCACTGTGCTGTCCAGAGGTCCTTTGGTTATGTTGGGAGCAATACCTGTTAAAGGAGGAGAGATGTACAAGGGAAATGCCCCTGAGGGGGGATTTCAAACTGCCAAGGAGACAACCCACTGCAACATCATTTTCAATATCCCTCAGCCCTTTTGAACCCACCATGGCTGAAGACAAGATAAAAACAATCAATGGAAAGAAGTGTCTCCCAAAGGTCATAGATATAGTTCTCTGGTTGCAACAGATACTTTGCTGTACTTCTGTACAGCACTGCTCCTGCAACCTCAAATAGGTCTGCACTATGGGAAGGTCACTTCATAATGAACATCATTTTTTTCTCCCCAGAACAAAAAGAAAACCTCCTTTTGATCAAGCTCCTGAAAGAATGCTTCTGTTTTGTCCTTCTTCCTACCTTGCAGCCCACTTCAGCTTCAGCAAGATGGCAACCACATGGTACACTGCAGGGTAACTACAACCTAGATTACAGAGCCTATAGCTCCAGTCTGCTTGCTGCAATACCTCTCACCTACCCATACGCCTCTCACAGCCCAGCACTGGCTAGTGGTAGGCCCCACAAATACTTCTAGGAGATAAAAACTGCAAAGTTGTCCTTTGCTTTCTGCTACATTTGAGTTTTGTAATTGGTGGCACACTCCAATCAAAACTGAAACAGAAACAAAACTTCCACCCTTCTTTGCCTTCTTCTAATAGCAAAGCAAAAGAAAGCCATTTTTTGGAAAACTTACTAGTAACAGCCAGGTATGTGGAAGACTGCACCTCCCCAGCAGCATTGCGGGCAAAACACTGGAACATGCCCGTGTCATCTGGCACTAACCCACTGATCTGCAGGCTCCCATTGGCAAGGAGCTGGAAACGAGCAAGCTTCTCCACAGCAAGTAGCATTGCATCCTTGTACCAGAACATACGTGGTGGAGGCACACCTGCAAAACAGGCATTTTTTTTAATTGCAAATTTTAGATGCATTGTAAACCAATTTGAGCTAGCTGAAATACCAAAAGGAAAAGAAAAGAAAGCCTGGTCAGAAATGGTCCTTCTGTGTGTCTGTCTGTCCATCTGTCCATTCATCTATCCATCCATCCATCGTCTGCCCGCCTCTTCCCCTCTCTCTCTCAGGCTTCTCCCACTTACTGAGTAGAGATTAGGTTAGGGAGTAGAGCACCATTAGAAAATGGAACTGATTGAAAAGCAAAAGACACGTACTATATGTAGGGAGCATGAAGGATGTAGGAGGCTCAACTGCGACTGATCGCACATGTGCTGCTTGCAAAATCTCTTAGCCAGCTTAACATCTTTTTCCCCTCTCAGCAAGCTTTGCAAGCAGCATGCACAAAAATGGTCCCATGTGAGTGTCCGCAGGCAAGAAGAACTGACGAAAGAGTAGAACCCCTGTCAAATTAATGGAATTTGTCCTTAATTTGGAAGTGTCAAAAGGGCGAGTAATCAGATAATGGGGCTTCAAAAGGTGAGGGCTTCCTGTAAGCTCAGTCTTCACTGCTCACCAGAAAGTGAGAAGGGATGGTGCCATCTTGACCTTGCTTGAGAGTAAGTTTCATAGTCCAGGTGCTGCTAAGGAGTGAACAAGAAATGGAAGCTAACTTTTGCAAACGTTGTGTGCAATTAGCTTGTGAAAGCTAACTTTTTTGTAGCCTTGCCTCCTAAATGGAGTTCATTCAACAGATTCCTACAACCCTCTGCACTTTGTAGGATAAGAGTCACATAATGATGTATATAGCAGAAACAGCACTTAGGGCAAGCTTGGAAGTTGCACCCCACCTTCTTACCCATACCCCCACCTCCACACATGGCTTTTTTGCACCCCCTACTTGTCCCACCTTAGGTATGCCTTTGGAGTCATGCCCAGAAAACACACCTCTTGGCACTGGAGCTTAAAAAGCCATAGAAGCAATGGATATCTATGGTGGATCAAACAGGATGGATTTGCAAATGAAATCAGAAGAAGTGATATCCCTTCCATTTCATTTCCAGCTATTATCCAGCCTTTGTACATGTGTGGAAGAGCTGTGTAGTCAGGGAGGTGGGGGAACAGAACTGTTGCATTCTGCTGCGGTTTTGGCCCTCTTCTGGTGATTTTGGGGCCAAAATGGCCTAGGAATGTTTTAGAAAATTTTGGAAAGTCTGGGAGCTTATAGGAATTTATGGAAGTGGGGCACAGAAGGCTGCAGAAAAGAGATTCAGGGCTGCATACAACCTGTGGGTGCACTTCATTCATCCTTGCTTTAATGGATTTAATTCCCTTTGAATATCGAGGGAAGACTTTTTTTAAAAAATCCCCATACCTTTAAAATCTTCAGAAGTCTCTCTTAGGCCCTTTCCACACGGGGGACGGGGAAACGGGGCAGCGCACGCAGGAACGGATCTTACCTGAAAATGGGTTGCTCCGTCCCTGCGGGGAGCGCGCGTTCGCCGCTCCACATGCTGGCGAATTTCGGCGGTGTTCGGCGGTGCCCAAAATGGCGGCCGGTGACTTCCGGTAGCGCTCCGCCAATCAGGGCAGCACGCCAGCCGGAAGCCCGCCCCCGGGCAGCTCTGCAGGGACGCACTAGTGCGTCCCTGCAGTTCAAACGGGGCGCTGCAACGGGTTAGCGTGCTCGCATTTTTTAAAAACCACATAAAATGTGGTTTTTAAAAAATGCGCCACGCCACCCCTTGCGGCCGCGCTAGGGCGGTTTGAGGTGTGGAACCTCCACTTTTCAAACCGCTCTAGCGCACCCCACGGTGTGGACGACCTCCGGATGAGGTCGCCCTAAGCCGTTTTTTACCCCGTGTGGAAAGGGCCTTAATGTCTAATTTTTTAATTGCTACTTTTACTCTGCTGGTTCATTTAATGTATATTCATCATCTTTTTATATTACAAAGCATTCTGGAAATTATCCATTGAAGGGCACTACATGCAAATTTATTTTAAAAGTACGTTAGGTAAATAATAAATAAATAAACTTTGAATCCTCTGCAATATCCTTTGGGAACTCAGCAGGCTGGCCAGACTATTCTTAGAAAATGTCTGCAGCATCCTTAAACTCAGGCCTGCATCCTGCAATTTTAGTTCAATTTCTTTCCTGAGATATTCTACTCCCTTCAAAAAGAACACAGGCGCTGACATAATTTCAGTGGCTGTGAATGGTGTTGCCATCCACCACCAGGCTCCTTGTCTTAGACTGTCTGCAGACTCAGGCATATGTCAGTATGTCACACTTGCTTTGTTCAGATCATTTCTTCAAGGTTATCTCTGCAGCTTGACAGGGGTAGAAATTTGCTTATCTTTATATGCAAGTTTTTTCCTTAAAAAAATGTGTGTCAAAGGCAGGAAAGAATGTGAAAGAAGTGGGAAGGGTAACCTGCAAACCCTCGTTATACTGAAATCTCCAGAATATAATTCTGATGGAAATATGTGCGTTCTAATTGTTGTATTTCTAACAGAGCAGGCACTAGAACTGCAAGGATCGTATGCCCTCGCTCGAAGCTGAATTGATCAAGGAGACCCCTAATAAAATGATAAGCAAGGGAAAATTACCTTTGGCCTGGCATGGAATCTGTACTACCTTCTCCATCTCTGCAGTGATGTGTCTCTCTGGTTCCTTGGTGAACTGAGGTGGCTCTGTAAGAGAGAGAGACACACACACATGGGACAGCCCGAACCTTCTTCATTCCAAAGTGTGAGTAGGACTTCTCCACAAATAAGGAAGTGCCATAGCTCAGGGACAAAACCTTGCTTTATATATAGGAGGCCTCAAATTCACTCCTTGGAATCTCTGGCCAAAGAGATCAGGTAGAAGGTAGAATCAGGCAGAATGACTTCCTACCTGAGACCAATTGTCAACCAGGACAGACAGTACTAAGCACAATGGACCCATGGTTTGACTTGTTATTACATGCCTTTCAAGTTGACTTTGACTTATGGCAATCCTATCATGAAGTTTTCTTGGCAAGATTTATTCGAAGTTGGTTTGCCATTGCTTATCTCTTAGGCTGTGAATGTGTAACTTGCCCAAGGTTATATAATGGTTTGACATGCCCTTACTTCTCCCAGATTGGTGTGGTGATTTCCAGTCTGATAAGGTGCCTTGTCTTTTCCACACAGCTCAGCCTCCCCACCCCCACCATAAGATCAACTTTGTGTAAAAGGGCAAGAGTTTTCAATGTTTATTTAGAACCACTTAATGATTTTATGGTAGTGTGTTTCCTATGTTACTTATCACTGTAGCCAACTCAAGCTGAGTCAAGATTTACAAAGATAAACTGTAAAATTTATTAAGATAAAAATAATAATAAGGTAGCATGTTAGAGTTAATATGCAGTTCAATGTTGATATCTTTCTTCAGTGCACTCTTTGGACAATATGAACAGTTAACTTCCTGCTCAGAAACAGTCCAATTATATTTTTAGACTTTCATGAAAGGCATAATTATCATACAACAGAACTTAAGCTAAACTCTCACCAAAATCTTAATCCCCCATCTAAGTCACACTCTCTGACCAGATCCTACTAGGGATCAATTACTCTTCTGCCTCTCAATAGGGTCCCACTGAGATCTACATCTCCCAAAATAGCCACACTCTCTGACTGAATGAGGGACTCTACTCCCTAGCTCTTTGCTAGGCTTTCACTGAAGGAATCAAAATACCCACAGATGCTTAGCTTTATATAATTTTTTCTCTTAGCCATAAGCCCCTTCCACAAACTACTGGGGTGGGTTTCTCTCCTGAGGTGTTATTCTGGTTGCCTTGCACCTGCTTTCAAGCTGCACTGCCAGTCCAAATACACACAAACTTCATCACAAATGGGTTCCACGGCTGAGCAGGAATTTGAACCCTAGTCTCCTGGAATCCTAATCCAGTACTCAAGCCACTACACTAAGCTGGCTTCCGGAGTTTGCCTAAATATTTTGTTGATCCTTCTCAATCCCAATGTGTGTGTTTGTGCATACCAATTACATTTCTCTAGAGACTGAACGGTGCCTAGGGTCAGGCCTACCACAACGACCTTCTTAACTCAAGCAACAGACTGGGAAAGAAAATGAGTGCATCTTCTCATGGCAGCAGCAGGTGCACAGACAGTGCTGTGATTCTGCTTGCCCATCTCAGGTGGCAGCCCTGTTCCCTCCCATGGCCTGTTGGCTTTTTGCCTTACTTACCCAGCACAAAGATGTAGGCTCCTCGAACCACAGAGGGGACACTGCTACTGCGCAACACTGCCTCACACTCATAGTAGCCACTGTCACTCAGTGAGGGATTGAGAATGGTCAGACGCCGATTGTAGTCACTGATGCCAGTGGACACGGGAACACCGCCCTTCTTCCAGATGATGTGCAGCTTGATCAGGGGCCTGGTTAGCAGAGAAGCCTGTGAGAGGTGGTGCCAATGTCATCGCATAACAAACAGGACCCTAAACATCTCCTACAGTTCAAGGGAAATTCACAGCCAATATCCCAGTTCAAGTGTAAATGCAGAGAGTATGAACACATGCCAGTTTTGTGAGTGAAGATAGGGAGACTAAACTTTCATATGGTTGCAAAATGTCAAGACATGAGGACCTTCTGGTGCCAGTGGAGACCAATTCTTCCTCATATGGCTCACTGGACTCCATTTCCCAAGCATACTGCATAGTGCAAACTGATTATGTGGCCCAGAAACTCCGGAGTCACAGAAGGCTGGTGACTTCCATGCCTAAACTTTTAGGGCCTTTTGGTACTACACTGTTATAGTGCTATTATTCCACTTTCAACATCTTAGGGAATCCTGAGGTTTGCAGTTTAGGGAGGGCCCTTTAGAATTCTCTGCCTGAGAGCTCCTGGGCCTCAGTAAACTACAAACCCTAGAATTTCACAGGAGGTTGAAAGTGGAATAATAGCATTATAACTGTGTAGTGCAGAAAGGCCCTAAATCTAAAGGAGGTGCCTTAGCTGACGAACCAATCTGGAGAATAAGGTTCAGTACCTTGGACAACTGTTTTAAATTCTGGACTAAAACCCAGAGTTGATACATCACTCCACTGCTCTGAAAGTCAACAGCTTCTACTGGGCAGCTCTGTGTGGTCTAAAATGGGCCATTTCCCAGAGCATAGTTTTGCAACCATGGACCACAGCCCATGTCTGGAAGAGTCCATGGGATGGGCCAAATTATGGGCTTAATTCTCCATGGAAAAGCAGGTTTGCAGTTGATCCTGTCACCATCTTCAACTGTTTTAGTAGCTAACCCTGCTATCATACACAGTTGCAGAGCACAGCAGTCAGGTGGAGACTTACCTTGCATTGGCTACACACTCAAGGGTCACTTCTGAAGTGCCGGACACTACGCTGGTGTTGCGTGGTGGGATAATGATGGTTGGTGCAATGGGATCAGCCGGGCCGCCTACATCTGAGGAAACATGAGTTGATGTTGACACCAGATGCCACTTCAAGTATGAAATGGAACATCAAGAGGCAGTAGGAGTGGGCTTCTCCTTCTCCCCTAGGCTGAAGATAACTGAGGAGTACCAGGCTGTCCAGGGCTGTCCAGTTGGAACAAGCACAAGTGATTAAGCAAATTTTTGGATTCAAAGATATTTAGAGGTGATTCTTCACTCATTAGTCAACCTCTACCATTTCTTCTGAACATTTTCACTCCGAGATTGAAAGGCTTGTATAGGAGAATATGGTCTTTCAGGTAGCCTGGATGCAAGTCATATTAGGGCTTAGTAGGTCATGGCCCTCACACCTGGATCCAGTGCCATGGTAGACTGGCGTTCCAGACTCCCAACAGCCTCATTGGCCATGCCAGTGTAACATGCCAGCCAGAGCTGAGAAAACTTACATTCAGACCTACAACTTCCAGAATCTTGGCTAGAGAATTATGAGAAATACAGTTAAAAATATTAACACCTGTAAGTTTTTGTGCTAGCACAGACATGCTGTTCCTCCCTACTATTTGGGTGATTTTATGGAAAGAATTACTTCTATTAACAAAATCTGAAAGGCGGGCTCCCCAGAGTATATCTCTGAGGAATGCAGAAGGCTGCGGTAGAGAGGAAAGAACGAGAAAGCTCACTACATACTGCTGTGTGCCTTTTATTCTGCTATGCCCAACCCTTTCCTTTTGTGACTCCCAGTACACCCAAAGTTTACTTCTGACTAAGACCTGTGGGCATGACATGATTTGATGGAAGTACTGAAACACTTATTAATGGCTGTAGAACTCCCGTATTTACGTTTAAGTACACAACGATGGGTGAAATCCAGAGGAAGTTGATGAATATGACATTTAATGGTGAGGAAACGGGGCTTCAGTGTCCTGCTCATGATTAACTGAAGCAGAATGAGTTTTACTATGCAAATAATAGACACAACAGAATAAAAATCATGTGACTGGAAATGCCTGAACTAATCTGCTTTCTCACTAGTTCCCTCTCTCTGCTGGGACAAAACCTGCATTACCCTCCCCCCTTGGATAGTATGAACCCAATCACACCAGTTGCCCCAAATTACTGAGCTAACAGGTCCTGAACAGGGCTAGTAACAGTAGCTGCTTGGGCTTGCCCACCAGTTCCTGCCATTTATCTGCCCAATTCCCACCAAACTTCCCGTCCTCCTCTCTCTCTGTTGCACTCTTGACCTCTGTCCCAATTCAACATTTTCCTTCCTTGACAAGAGACACAGCAGCATTCTTGCCCTTAATCAGGAGAAGAATTGATCAGTTCTAATTGATGAAGTAGGAACAGTGTCAAGAAGCAGGACATGCAGGACAAACATGATCTCCCCACTATGCCTCTCCCATTTCAAGTGCTGCTCGAAGGCATCATATTCTGTATACACCTTTGATTCAAATCTCCCACAAAGCCAATGAAAGTGCAAGTGGGAGTAAAACCTTGAAGTGAGGGAGGGAACATGCCAAACTTTTGGCAGACACCATGCAATCCACTTAGAGGATGTCAACAAGACGGAGCAGTGCAACTTAAAGTGGTGGTCCATGGACAGATGCTGGTCTGTCTGCTATTGGCTGCTGGTCTGTGGTCAGTTTTTAGGGGAGAAAGGGGACAAACTGTTGTAGCCAATGGGCACAAATGTGGTTGTCTCCCCGTGGCACACAGAGGAGTGGCCAGTCTGCATAAGAAGCCTGCTTTAGGTAATAGGGTGTTAGCCCCTTCTACGCATCTTTACAGATTCAAAGCTCTTGGAAGATCCAATACCCACTATGAATTCTACAAAGTTCTGTCACCTGCTCCCATATCAGCAAATGGCATTCGAGAGGAAAGAAGAGAAAGAACAGAAGCAGCAGCAAGCACAGAATGAGTGTGTAAAGCAAAATAATTGCAGTGATAAACCCTGCATTCTTCCCCCCCCATGCCTTGGCTGGCATTGCAAGGTTGCTGATATAGCTGAATCCATAAAGGCGTGCGGTATGGTGTTTATTACACACCAAGGTACAACACTCTAGATTAATGGGGCAAAGAAGGGGGGGGATATAAAACCAAATCTAGGAGACATAAAACAGCTGTGAAGTAAGCATCATCTGGAGGGACTAAGCCTGATTCATGTGGATTCCACGTGCGTTGGGAGGATTCCCTCAGAGTGAGGAGACGATTACCGATGTTGCCTCCTTTATCACCCTTCCCATGCTTGGTGTGGTGACCGAGATTGTCTGGATGATGTGGAGAGCAAGGGGTGGGGGACTGGTCCAATGTGATGTAATTAGTACCCCTGAGCTCTTATAGCTCTGCCCCAAATGTCTAAATAAATTTGGAGCCAGCAGAAATGTTTAGTCAGCACCAGCTGACGCTTTGCCAGAGATTTACTGCAAATTAAATTTGGGCCTAAGCCAGCAAGAGCAACTGAAAAACCAGATGCAAAGATGCTGGGCTTTAGGGATACACTGGCCTCGAAGAAAAACAACCAAGGCATTGTCTACATCCTCAGCCTATCTCACACTCAGATGTGGCTTGTCAGGCTAACATAACTCTTACTAGGCTGGCATCTTGACACCTCATGGTCTTCATTTTATTCACTGGGCCCCAGTAGCCTTCACAAGAACAGGCCAATAAAACAGTGAGAGATGCTGGCTGCAATCCCATGCCTATCTACCTGGAATTAATCACTGCTGAATGCTGTGGGACTTTATTCTGAGTAAGCATTCATAGGCTTGCACGGCTAAGTGGGTTGCTCAAGCAGACAGTGGCTCAACCATCCAGATCAGAAGTGGGAGAACATGTGGCCCTCCAGATGAAACTCTTGTCAGCACTAGCCAGCATAGCCAATAGCAAGGCGTGGTAGGTGGTGTTGCCTACAATGATTGTAAGCTGCTCCTACCTTAGGAAGAGGTTTTTCTGTAATCCTGATCAGGAGGACGGAGGGTTTGACATCAGCATAAAGTTCATGCCAATGATCTGGGCAAGAAAAATTCTCAACTGCTTTAAAACATTAGAACTATATGATCTATCATAGAGCATTGTTAGTAAATAAATATGTTGGTGGTAGGAAAGCACTTTGGATTTACAAAGCGCAGTATTAATGATAAATAGCAGTAGAATTGTGACTGGCAGCTCAGTCATATGCCTGTTTCTCTGACAAGTCCATGGGAACCTATTTCTAAATCAATGCACCTAGAAAGGCTCAAGCAGCAACTCTGGATGATTTCAGCTATTTCAAAGGGAGAAACGCACAGATAAACTGATGCACATGCACAGCACCAGTAAACGCAAGCACCAAATGCAAGCTATTTGTCAGGATCTCATGGAACCCAATGGTTGTTTCCATCAGACCTTGAAAAATAGCCTGGTTCCATCATATACTCTCCCATTGAGCAGGTGGGAACAGGTGCTGAATCCTTACCTTCCCTCTGCTAAATGTCTCGAAATCTTGCCATAAAAGCCACAGTCTCCCCCACCTCACCATAAGTGGCACTTACTCTCCACGGTGAGTGTGATTGGTTGGCTGGTTTTATTGTCCCCATTCTTGTCATTCACAGCCTGTACATAGTATCTTCCAGCATCAGGGGCCACTGTTGACAGGATCACAAGAGTGTTCTCCAGGGTGATGGCTCTGATGGAAATGAAAAAGGGGTTTAAAGCTGAGTATGCATTCAAGACATAAGAAGGTCTTCTTGAAAAAAAAAAGCTGCTGGATGTGCAGCACACCATGTCCCAGTGAGTGTTCATTATATGCTCATTTTGTATTGGTTGACCTTGTGTGGAACAATGAGGAATGTCACTGTTCCCTCAACATGCTTCTTGGTTTTTCAGAAATTCCATGCTAAGGGACATTGACCAATACCAGGGGCTTTACCTCATGAATGGATTCTTCATTTTTATTTCTGGAGGAAGCCAAGTACAGATAGATGAGCAACACTGGGATGGTGGAAGGGGAAATATTGTCTGGGTTAGAGTTGCAAAACCTCAAATGGTTCATTCCTTTCTAATGATATGCCATCATCAGACAAGGTTTTGGGTACGTGTATTCATTGGTTCCACCTCTGCATCATCACCACTAAAAGTGAACATGAGGGTACTTTAGAAACTGAGCTGAACTCTACAGAATGACTAGGTGTATACGAAGAAGTATTTTCATATCTTTCAGTACTGTTACCTGGCTTGAGCCCTTGGGACAGAGAGTATAGGCAAGGGATAAATATATTCTATATCTGTAGAGCTCAAATATGTGAATATTTGGTTCCTTCAGGGCATTTCTGGTGTTTTATCTTTTTGAAAAAACCATTACAGTTCAGTCATATGCATATTTACGCTGAGATATATCCTGCTATGTTTCTTAAGGTTTACTCACTAGTATATGTGTTTAGGATTGGAGCTGTTGGCTGGCATGCTGTTGGTTAGTCCCAATTAGATTTAATCCAGTCAGTCAATTGTTGAGTGGTGAATCAGATTGTCTAATGGATTCAATGGGTCTACTACAGTCAGGACTAAAACAGGATTTAATCCTAGTGTGTTAATGATGGAGTCATTTGGTATGGACATTTGGTCTATACTTTTTATTTTGGGATAGTGCAGTGGTTCTCAACCTGTGGGTCCCCAGATGTTTGTGGACTTCAGCTCCCAGAAGCCCCAGCCACTATGGTCAATGCTCAGGGCTCCTGGGAGCTGAAGTTCACAAACATCTGGGGACCCACAGGTTGAGAACCACTGGGATAGTGTATTTCATACATCTATTTATTATTGATTACATTTATATCCTGCCAGAAATAGTATATAAAGCAGTATAAAATATTCTCCCACACTATGTAATTTCACAACAGGTTTGTCAGTTAGGATAAGCTACAAGATTGTGACTAGTCAAAAGCCACACAGTAAGCTGGGTGGGGAACTGAACCTGAGTCTTCCCAGTCCTTGTTTAACCACTACAACAAATAGTTCCCATGCATATGCGCCAAATGAGAAAGTGAATCTAACACAGGATTAAAATACTGCTCTATTTAGACACAACTCCAACATACACATCTGGAGAAGTTTAGCAAATCTGAATGGAAGAGGTGAATATTCTGTGCCTATTTGAACATATGCTGGCCAGATCCTGTTGCTATCTAATGTAGATGTAAGTTCCCCTCTGGAAAGCTGGACATTGATACGCAATATATGCCTTCAGTTCAAGCTCATTGAAGTGTAGTGTCACTGTATACATAGAGGAGCATTTGGTTGCACATACCATGCAAATTTCATTACACATTCCTGTGCATTTCAAAGGTTATGCTACTCAATGTGCTACTGATGTAAGATCTGAGCCACTGTATGTTTAAATGTGCACTAGAATAGCAATATGTAAGATAGGACCTGTTTGACTGCAAGGATTCACATATGCTTCTTTATTGGCATATAGTATTTTGTTTCATTTCATTTTTTCACAGATCAACACACCTACGAGCCCAGAAAGGCAAAACAAAACAAAGCAAAACAAAACAAATTAGACTGGGAGTTTTGAGATGCAGTCTGGGTGACTCTATTGGGATATATAATGTCATTCAATACGGAGGGTTCTAGAGTTACCAGGTAAAATGTACTATAACTGTCTTCCTCTGTTTTGTGGAAACTGAAACAGATATGCTGGTATGATTTTATTGTCTCTGTTCTTACTATTCCCAGTGGGCACACAGTAGCTTCCAGCATCACGTGCTTCCATTGACAGGATCACAAGGAAAGACATGGTGAGAAAACACTGGAAAGTTACAAGTGGAGCTTCCCTGTAAAGCTCTGTGAACAAGATGAGCCAACTATAGGATCAAAACTTCATCTAGAAACATTTTAGGGCAGCAATTGGGCTGCCATTTCAGTTCAGATATTGTGTGTGTGTTTGGGAGTGACTAAATACACACATGAAAACCTTGGAAAAATTGGTTTTTTGACTAAAACTTTCACAATCCCCAGTGCCCATGCTTGCTAGGGAATCCTGGGAGATGTAGTCCACAAAGTAACATTTCCAAGCTCTCCACTTCAACCATTGCAGCTGACCCCAGAGGAGAAGGCGACTGAAATGCATAATCCAAACATTTGCTCTGTGCTGAAGCTATCTTCACCTTAAATGAAAAGCAATAAAATAAGGTAAAATAAAAATCTTCCCCATTTCCTGTGCTTGCCTTTAAATTATCTCAGTGGTTGCACGTTCTGGAGGGAGAACAAGTTGGAAGTTCATAGATTAATAGCTTTCTTTTTTTAAAAAGAATGATCTAATCTGCTGGAGATATAAAATGGCTGGGGGAGGGGAAAATATATTTTACTGTTAAATTTGTGATAAAGGTGCTTTATCTCCTCAAACTGCCTTTACAAATGGAAAGGCAACCAGTTCACTTCCTGCATAATGGAGGTTACATATTCAATTCTGCCAGAATGTCTCTGTGTATGAGAGAAATCTAGCCACTGTATGTGTGTGGAATCTATGAGGGCATAGGTGTTTTATTTTTCTTTAGAGACTGTATGTTTCTGCTGTGTATAAACAGAAGAAGACTGGGGCACAAGTGTGTTCCAAAAACACCATCTATCTACATAGGGTATAAATTGCACATCACCTGTGTGGGCACAGATATTGATAAGTGTATATGTAATATGTGAAAAAAAACCTTCATTAGAAATAACTGGGCTTTTAATACAACTTCAGCTTGGTTAGAATCGCTTGGGAGAATAGAAAGGAATTGAGTTACTCAATGATGAAATTATTGTTCAGCTTGATTTAATTTATTGTCAGGTCATATAATGTAAGATTAAGAACTCAGCACTATCAAGATTTCAATGCTACTGGGATTGAGACAAACAGAAGTTAATAACAAAGTAAGCAAGAAGAAAATGAATGATAAGAAAACAAACTTACCCAGTGAGCAGATTATGTTATGGCTAAACACTTCAGGAACTACCATTGATTATGTACATTAGCTCTTAATTATGAAGGAATGTATTATTAAAGAGTATATTAGACCTATGGAGATCCATCCATCCATCCATCCATCCATCCATCCATCCATCCATCCATCCATCCATCCGTTACATTAATCAATTTTTGTCACACTTCAGTAGAATAAGCAGGGTGCTCAAAGTGGTTTACAAATACAGAATCAGCATTAAAACTATAAAACAATAGCAATAAAGTTACACACCCCCTCTCACATACACACACCACCATACAAGTCAAGAAAGAAGCAGAAGCTCAAAAGAAACAATCAGCTTTGTAAAAAGCTGGTTCATACAATATTTCTTCATCCATTTACCCTGGACTCTACATGCATTCAGGGAAGTGCATAGTCAGGGTCTCCTTTGGCATAGAACTCCACAGTTTGAATGGTTATGACTTCATGGACTTGTATTTGGAAATGTTTGATTTACTGATTGTATATTACAGTACAAGGTAAGCAGCTGTTGGGAGTGGGAAGAGAATGGAATGTGGGGGTTAATGCTGATTGGTGGAATGTTTAAGGAGATTTGCATAAGGCTAGAGAATGATAATTGGCGAGTGACAGCTGGAAATTTAATTAGAAAAGGGTTTGGGGTTAGACTAGAGTTGGCGTGAGAGAGCAGAATTTTGACTGGGATTTGGTATGGTTGACCTGAGTTAGCTTGAGAAGGGTATGTGACAGAGTTTGGAGTGTTTTAAATGTAATACATAATAACTCTGCTTTGTTATGTTTAGCTCCTGTATTTAAATAATTGCTTTTGTTTTTAAACACTTCTGGCCTCTGGGAATGTCATCTATACAAAAGGTTTGATTCAGACAAAGGCCATTTCTGCACTATGCTGCTATAGTGCTATTATTCCACTTTCAACTTCCTATTGAATCCTGGGGCTTGCAGTTGAGGGAGGGGACTTTTAGAATTCTCAGCCAGAGAGCTCTTTGGCCCCAGTAAACTACAAACCCCAAAATTCCACAGGGTGTTGAAAGTGGAATAATAGCACTATAACAGTGTAGTGCGGAAATGGCCAAAGTATTTATGGTGGCAGCACTGAAAACAGAAGGCTAATACCTACTGAGGACAGAAGTGGCATAAATTCTCATAGGAATCTTGAGGGCATTTAGATGGTCCCAATAGTTGGGGTCACACAAAGAGGGCACGAGGAAGTCCTTACACTGATGGCAGAAATGGAGATCAAGAAAACCCCTCACTCTTGGCAACTGTAAGAAGCACCATGGAATTCTTCATATTTGGTGGGTTAAAGAATAGAAATTCTACATTTGGCCACACTGGTAGACTGCCTGAGTGGAAAACTCCACAGTTGGTGAGATAAGGCTTGCACATCCTCCCATAGTGCTGCCATGAAGAAGGACTGATCACATGTTCCCTTACTGGAAAATGGACATCATTGTGTGTAATGAATCACACCCTTCCAGAACTACAATCCATAGGCACACATGTGGACCTCTCTACTTACAGCCTAGGTGCTCATATCTTCAAAGCTACAAAACATCACATCTTCCGGAAATTTTTCTTCTATATCTAGTTCAACTTGACAAACATGTCCTTGTCTCTCACCTTTACAGTCTACAACTCATCATTTTTCTTCATGTTTGAAACACACACAGACACACACACACATCTTCTCTACAGGATTTTCTTTCATAAGAGCAATGACTGTTGAAAGTGCTGTCTTATCAGTGGCACTCTCCCTCTCACTTCACTCACAGGAAGAGCTAAGGTGTCCTTGCCCACTGAGTGGTTGCTGAGAAACCATATTTTCCATACAGAATGGGAGCTGGCATTTTCAACTCGGATCCTGGGAAGTAGTTGGGGTGTCAACACACAACAGCATGCCAAATTAGGTGAAGACACAGCTGAAGCTGTAATTTCAGAACTGCTATTTTGATGGAAAATGTCACAGCCACAGAATAGCGGCTTTTGTTCAGCAGCAGTTAGCAGGATTTTTTTTTTAAAAAAATACCTTCACTGGATAAGTTTTTAACTTTAGGAAGGTTACTTGGGGTGTGTGCAAAGAAACCTATAAACAATTTACTCCAGAATTACAACCAGGTAGGTATTTGGACCCAGTTTTTAACAGTCCTATTCTGTCCCTCTAACTATTACATCATGCTGGTTCTCAGCCAGAGGGCATGAGACAACAAGGGAAGACATGTTATGTTACTAGACCAAGGCCTGGGAGGTAAGGTTTAATGAAACTGGATCTAAAGCAAGAGTGGGCATAGTGTGGCCCTCCAGATGTTATTGGTCTGCAAGTCCCCTCAACTTTAGCTAAGATGGGAAAGGCTGACAAGCATCGAAGTCCAACAACATCTGGAGAGTCCCATTTGGTCTTAGGGAACCAAGGCAGAAAGGCAGGAAACAGGCAAAAGGATGAAGTAAAAGGCCCAAGGGAAAGTTTCAGTGCAAGAAACATGAGTATGGGTCCTTTCACACTACAAAACTGTTTCCTTGTGATTCCACTTTAACTGTCATGGAAACATTTTACGGAATCCTGGGATTTGGATTTTAGTCCTGTCAGTGACAGAGCTCTCCTGTCAGTGACAGAGCTCTTCCAGTGCCTCTGGCCAGTTAGAGCAGAACCATAGGCCATTTCCACACTACATTGTTACAGTGCTATTATTCCACTTTCAACATCCTATGGAATCCTGGGATTTGAAGTTCAGGAAAAGGCATTTAGAATTCTCAGCCAGAGAGTCCTTGGGCCTCAGTAAACTACAAACCCCAGAATTCCACAGGATGTTGAAAGTGGAGTAATAGCACTATAACAGTGTAGCGTGGTAATGGCCATAGTGCTATACTCATAAAGTGTGAAAGAGCCCAAAGAAACATGCAAGTAGTCCAGGAATGCAGAGTGTCAGGTGGGAGTGAGGCAGAAGATGTCACTCAAGGGATATAAATGTAAACCCTACCGGAATCTCATTGCACCATTCTTCGGATTTCTTTACTGAATTTATTTAATTTATATCCTGCCCTTTTCCCAATATGGGAGTCAATATAGTTCACAATTTGAGTTAAAACTTGTGCATCACAGCTACACTGCAACAAGAACACAGGCAGGCACCATTCATACCCCTTTTGTTAGATTCTGCAGAGACCAGACTCAGCAGCCCTTAATTGCATAGCCTTTGAGTGAGCTGTGCTGATGAACATACAAACAATAAAGTGGTTGCTTGGAAAACTTCCCTTGCTGAAAAATTATCCTTTGTTGGTGGGGATAATGCTGTATCTCACTATGAATGTGACTGTCTGTGTAGGGAGACATGGCAATTTTTCCCTCCCTCTTTCCTCAACAGAATGTCACAACTCTTAAGAAAAAGCATGCACCCTTCTTTACATCTCTCTCTTCCCCTCTCTCCCTGCTCCCTTTCTTTTAAATTCATTTTCTCCATGATAAACAAAGCCATTAGTTTATCAAGTCTATCTCCGGATTTTAATGTGATGCGCTGGAGACATCTGTTAAACATCCTTAATGTTAGTTTAACAAGGACACATTCAGCTGCATTCCCTCACACTTTCTCCCATTAAGATGGGACGTGGCAGGATTCTCTCAGACAAATAACTCTGTTAATGTGTCTGCCTCATGCCTTTCCACTTGTGTGTGTGTGTGTGTGTGAGACTGATGAGAAGAGGTTTCTTGTGATTTTCTTGTGGGACATGTGTCGTGCCTCTTCAAGAAATGGTCCCCTCTTTCTCTGTGGATGCCCAGAAGACAGCAACCACGACTATCATTATTCAGAACACTGCCTAGGTAGGTTGCTAAATCATCCTTCTGTCTATAGGCAAGCTGCTCATACTCACCTAACCTCTCATGTCATATAACAGGCTGAGTGTATCCATTATTCCCAGATCCCCTGGAGGTACTACTGTAACCGAAGGGGTTAAGTCTCTTCAGTCACCACAATGACTCTTGAAGGAAGATGACAGCTAAGGACGGCTATGTAATAAGAGAGAGTAGAAAAAGACAGAGATTCCACCCACCCACCCATCACTTGTCAAGGCAGCGAGGACACTGGAAGGATAATATGGAGATTGTCTTCTGAGTTTGGGATAGAAAAGGAAGCGTGCCTTTGAGTAGGCACAACAATGTTTCCTCCTTCAGCTCCGTCATAACCAAGGATGGCTCAAGACATTATGCTGCCTAAGGCAAATGACAAGATGGCAGCTCCTCTTCCAATCCACAGCCCAAAACTGACTGAACTGGCAGTTGACTTGGCAATCGGTTAAGGTCTTGCACCACAGGAAAGTGGGCAGAACAGAGTTCTGTGACACACACAGAGTTCTGTGATCTGAGAGGGGGTGACAGCCAGGAGGAAGTATGGTCATCACTATCCTCCAACCCCTGTTACCTGAGGAAGTTGCTTGGCTCTGCCTAAAAGTAAGGTCAGCCCTGGTTTTAGCCATCTCATGCCTTGTTCTGTCAACATTCAAATACCTTGTTTGTTTGGGTGATGGGAAAGAAGTGTCTACCATGAGCATTACACAATCCTGGTTCCAGACCCACAATTCAGTTTAACGAATCACAAGTGAAAGGATCATCTCTAGCAAGTCAGGGAGTAGAAATTCAGTTTATTCTAGCATAGCAGGAATCTGTGCCTATGTCTGCCAAGTCAACAGCATTCATCAGATGGGAATCTCCCACTCACAGATGCAACTTCTGGATCCTCTTTTCAAGGAAGGACCTCTCTGAACTCTCTTATGAATATTAATCAGCAGTAATTGCTGTGATATGGCTGATAGAGCCAGTACTGAATGGAATTGGCATGCAAGCAGTGCTCTCTGGTGCCTCAGAGGCAGGGTGGGAGCATGGGCCATTAGGCACAGTGGTTCCTGAGGGGGCAGTTAGCTGGCAAGTGTGATGGAATGCAGGCAGCACTAAAGGGAACTGTATGCAATCCTCCCAAGATGGAACAGGCAGGGTGGGTGAGCAGGGGAGCATCTGTGAAGTGCACAGGGAGACACATAGGCACGACAGAGGACACGGAGATGAAGGGAGGGGTTTCATACTGCCTGTCAGCTTCTGGCTCAAGCAGAGGAAAATCTCTCCATTACTAGCTGAAGAGTAATATAATCTCATTGCTTTTTTAAATATGAAAGGATCATGATGACAATATACCACTTTTTTTGCGTACATTTGTGCTGTGTGTATGCTCATGAGCATACATGTTGTTCCAAGGATAAGGGCACTGATTGCTGTTTTGGATAGGACAATCAGTGTAAAAAGGGAAGGGAGGGCAATTGAATTGTGCTTCTTATTCCTTGTGGCTTTCAAATTTGACCATATACACCTCCCAGATAGGCCCAGCATCTGTCAAGATGCACAGTGGCATGAGTCATCAGGGAAGAAAATGATATCTTTGTCCTTGACAGAGAGGAGAAAGCAAAAAAAGAGTTTCTAGCTCATAGGAATGGGTCATATTGCCACATCTGTCCCAGAAGATCTAGCAGAGGGCCAATTCTTCAAGCCTTCAGCTGCAAAGACTAACATCATAATGTAGGACACTGTCTTCTACATATGTTGTACCACAGCCCCTATCATCCTCACTCAGGTCAACAGGGGATGAAAGAGGGAAAATCTTGAGGGCAGCAAATTGGGGGGAAGCCTGCTGTAAGATGGTTTGCTTTAAAGTCACATAGCTTTTCAGTTCACTAGATGCTTCACGAGAATGTCTGGCTTGCTACAGTCCCTTATTCCAAAGAAAGGAGCAGAAAAAGGTGACTCTGCTAACTAAAGGGGAAGGAAGCACTTTTCCACACACCTTCTTTAAATGTCTTTTATTTCTGAAGGTGGCTCCCAGTAATAGACATTTTACTCACATGCGGCTGCTGGGAGGGATTTTGCGTCCATCACGGAACCAGGTGACCTGTGGGCGAGGAAAGCTGGCGATGCGGGGGGCGTGGATGACGGCTGCTTCACCATGTGAGACGCTCTGCTGCTTTTCACTTTCTTCAAAGCTTCCCATGTCTGGAAAGGAAGAAAAACAGCAAAAAAATCTGTTAATTCTAAGGGGCAGGGAAACCCAAGAGCTGGTATTTTAAGAGTTTGGAGCAGACAGACACTGGAGGCTACCAAATCCAGGCTTAAAAAGTATGTGTATGTGTACATGTATACACGTATATATATGTACACACAGAAAGACATACACGCATGCACAATCTGTGCTTTGACAGAAGAGATAATGGAAGGTTAGATATGGCAGGAAATGGTATTAGCCAATCTCCTAGACTTTCAGATAAAGCTGTTCTAGCTCTCATTCACACACATAAAAATATTTGCTTCATCTTTTTGTACCTCAGGTCAGAACTTTGCTCTCCCTTCTACTGCATACAGGGAGCTTCTGCACAAACAAGTTAGGAAGATTACAGCCAAAGAGTGAAAGGGGCCCAGTGAAAACCTACCAAGCTACAGAAAGAAAGGCTTCATGAGAAAAGGTGGGAAGGGTCCGAAAGAATTAGAGACAGACAGATCCAAAATGTAGCACTGCGCAACCTCTGGCCCTCTCATTCTAAACGCAGCCACTGACTTATATATGGCAGGGCTTTGGTAACTTTTTTTTTTTAACTAGGGCTTTGATAAATCTTTTCCCCTTCTCTGCCTTCAATTACATGGCAGGAGAGGGGCTCCCAAAGTATTTCACAGGCCATTATATAGCCCAGATGGGCCACATTTAGCTTGCTCGATCATTACTGTGCAGGCTTGTCCAACGGATGTCAATCTAGGCAAGTAGACACAGGACCATGTCTCTTATAATTTGCTTCAGGGAGGGAGGCAGCACAAAGTTCTAAAGTTTGATGGCTGTAGGACTCCAGTTCTGCAAAATCCCAAAGTTTCCAAGTTGCTATGGCACTTGGAAATTGGATAGATTTCATTCAACTATGCCACACATTTCTTCACAAAGTATTTTGGCCTGAGGAACAGATTGCTAAGTGCAAAAATATACATGCAATGTCTGAATTATGAAAGGATACCTGTCTGTATAAACTGAAGATTTTTCCTCCCAAAATATGTGGGAGAAAGAGTCTCATGACTGTCTGTGTGTGCTCTGAAAGGCAACAGTTTATATTGAGTGCGATGATACACTTGTGACTGTTGTAACTAGAAATCAGTTCCTTGAGAACAAGTGAATCATAGGAAGGGCCATGAGTTACAGTACTGGGAGAGGGGGAGAATACATTCTTCTCCAAAATGCAACCCCTTTAAATTGCAGCTGTCATTGTGCCTGCACAAATGCTTTATAGTACAGGTAGCACCAACGAACACTGCAGATGCTTTCCACTGGCAATGACCTGTGGTAGGGTTAAAAAAAGACAAATAAAAATCCCACCTTGTTCTCCTACATTCTGTGTAATCTCCTCTCCTGTCTGTACAACTCTCATTTCTGCCTTGTCCTCTCACACGCCCGTCCACATGTTCTACCATACTCTTACAATTGCCAGACACCATTCCAACAGTTCTGTCTACATTCAAAGGCTTTTCCTCTCCTTGGCACACTTTTCCCCCTCAAACTAATAACCTTGTTGACATTGCTGAATTGTTGCCTCCTCCTGGTGCAGCTGTTCATGGATTAGAAAATTTATAGTACCTTTAATAATAATAGTATTAATGACCAAATGGGTGTGTGTGGGGTGGGAGACACTTTATTGACTTTCTTTAATTGCTGTAATTAAAAACATGTAAAGAATTTCTTTTTAATGACTTGGCCATTAGCGTTAGCACAGCTGCCCAATTAATTTCCTATTAGCTGTCTGATCTGCTACTAAGCTTTGGAGGAAGAGGTTGTTTGCACAGGGAGGAGAGAGAGTGGTGGTGGCAGTAATGGTGACAGAGTGAAAGAGGTGGGTTAAGACATGGTCTTGGATACTATGCTTAGGTGAACTATACATCTGGGTTGGTGTTTGGCACAAGCCAAGGTGTTGCTATTTGCTCCTGGTTGAGGAGGTCTTCAGTGTTCAGAACATCTTCATCCTTTATGTGCAAAATGATTTACAAATGTAGAAGTTGGGGGATGGTCCTAGATCTCCCCTGCTTCCAATTTTTGATGGTGATTATTCCGTTTCCCCATTTTAGATGGCTATTTTTCTTCCCGACAGAAAAGCAGAAAGTCATGAAAGCCAGTATACTAAATCTTGTGTTTTCAGAGCTCTCTTTCAGGCTTTGAGCAAACAAGGTGCTCCTTCTCTCCCCACCTCTCTGCAAGACTTTCCAGTGGTTGTCTGGATTTTAATTTTCTTCTACTGCTTCAGCTCATAGATCTTCATTCCCAGGAATGCTGATGAGGCACCAAGTTCACTTAGGATGATTCCTGATAGAAAGCACTCCTAACAAGGAGTGTCAGAGAGGAAGGTTAAACCCCGTTTCGAGGAAATGTCAACCGCTGGGGCTCCCATACTTGTAATTTCATCTTGAATCTTCTACTTGTGGTGGGAAGTCCTTTAAAAATAAAACCCTGTAAGAGTTATGGGCATTTCTATTTTTCTTCAAGCAACTTCAGATACTCATAACTGCAGAGAAAGAACTAAGTACCTAATAGAGACTGGCTGTCACATTACAGAAATTGGTTCTGGCACAGCATTTGCAGCATAACTGTGGAGCAGCATCTCACAGTGGCAGAGGAATACCTAACTAGGAAACGGTGGATTTAGGGTTCTTTTAGCTGCTCAACAGAGGAGCCAGCCAATGGATGTCAAATCCGTCATGTTATTTTTGCTCCCTTGTAAAGGAAAAGAAAACCTGAGAAACCTTGGGGTGTCTTTGAAGTGACTTGTATGTTTTTGGAAGCATGATTCAGGATCTTGAATCTTTAGAAATGAGAACTCTTGCTGTTGTAAGCAAAGGATGCAGAGGGGTCACATCAAAGCCTACTCTCCACCCCACCCCACCCCCTAAAAAAAAGAAAGAAAAGGGAGGAATGAAAAAAAGGAAGAGAAGAAGGAGTAGAGATAGGAAGGAAAGCAGAGAAAAACAACTGTTGTGGTCCAGCACTAAAGCTGACAATGGACATGGCAAGCAATTCTTTTCATCAAGCCAGGAGCTCACTTTCCTTCTGGTACTCCACTAGCCTGTGGCTCTCTTCAGAAGTGTCTTCTTTCATCAAGATTAATTTTGTAGCATCTCCCTTTCCAGGGTGGCACTTTTATATTCTGTAGCTGAGCACCCGTGACAGCAGAGAAAACCTCAGAGGTAGCCATCAACCTTGCCTGAAGCCTGAATTGGCATCTCCTGCTGTTGCCTTCCCATGCCTTGTGGTCATGCCTCCTTTCTCAGCTTTCTTCTCTCATTCTTGGCTCAGCAAGCCTTCTTCTCCTTCTCTGGGCTTTTGTAGTCCTTGCAGCAAGCTCTAATCTGACATGCAGAAATTTGTCAGTCCCAGAGCCATCTCTGCTTCCCATACGGACCTGATGTTAACCTTGCAGACCACAAGGAGAGCCATCCAAAGATACACTGCTGCCTAAAGCAGAACCACCAATGGAGGCCACCTCCCCAGATTCATGGTGCATGGTACTCACAATCCACTAGATTCTTTTGCAACTTCAAGAACATGTTACAAACACTTCTACACACTCCCCAGCAGTGAAAAATAAATGGAATAACCAACACATTTACTATCCTTTCAGGTCACCCCACATTAGCTGTCTGTGGTGGTCTCACTCGGTTCAGTAGTAGAGGGAGCCCAGACATCAGGAGATTCAAGGAGAAAAATAAGCTAGGCAGCTGGAAGAATGAAGGACTACTCGTCCTGTAATCTTTTGTGACTCAAGCTGTTTTGGGGGTGCAGATTCTCTCACTCCTACAAGAAATAGGTGACCCCCACTTGAAAGGTTGCAACTTTTCATTGGTGGTAGGATGGGAGAAGAGTACCGCATGACTGAGGATCCTACTAACTGTTCAGAAACAGTGATTGAAGATAACAGAACTGTACATAATGAAGAACCTCTGGAGACAGTGCAACATTCCAGCAGAAATGTCACCTGGATAACAGAACTGTATGTATTGAAGAACCTCTGTAGATGGTGGAGTGTCCCAGCAGAAATGTCACCTGGATAGCTCAGTGCTGAGCAATGGAGTCCACAAAATGTGTTAGAGATCAGGACTGGACTTGGAAGTGCATAAACTGTGGTTCAGTGATTACTAGTAGCTAAATTCTGAAGGACCACTTAGGCTGGTGGAGACTGTGCAACCTATGGGGCTTTTGTGTAGCCCTCATGCACTTCACATCCCCCATTTGTAAAATAAGGATGCACGTTAGAAACAGAGAATTACACCTTCAGGGGCTGCCAGGAGATGTGGCTCTCCATTTAACAGCTGTTTTGCCCTCTCCTCATTTGTGAAAAAGCTCCCAAAATAGAAACTAGAAGTGACTAAAATATTACTTGTGGTTTCAGGAAAAATGGTGGAGTGTGGCTCACAGTGTAGAGACCAAACATGGGGTGTATGCGTCCATCTGATCCTCTGGGTCTGCCTACCCTGGCCTAGTGCCTGCTTGACAGTGAAATTTTTGCAAGGAATATTTGAGAAAGTGGACTTTGAAATGACTGAACATGGTAGTCCTTAAGCAAAAGGACACACTGAGAGAAGCTAAACATGGACCAGTTATACCCCAACTGCTTAGAGCATTTACTCTTGATTTCCACATTTAAAACACAACATGGACATTCCAATGAAAAAAAAGAAAGAAACATGAATCTACATGTAACTGACACCAGCACACCAATGTTGTAAAAGATGCATCTGACTTCCTAATCCTGTGGACCTCCTACCCACCACAGTCACCTCTAGAACATCCTAGCCTGCTTGATCAAAGCCCATACCAACTTTTTCAGTGCAGTCAAGCCCAATGTGGTCAGTTTAGGGATGCATATTAGCTGAGAAATACAAATATCCCTCTGTGTCAATGAATTGGTCTCCAAGCTATTATCCTACCCCCCATGCAAAAATGAAAAGCTCTCCTCACTGCCACAAACAGCTTTGTTTCAGACACATACACACCCATGTGCTGAACCATGAGGCATTTCTCCTCCCCACAGCAAAATGCCATGGGTGCCAGCCAGATGATCCAGATTCCTCTGCTGCCAGCTGAAGATTTGTCATCAACGCTCCGGCCTTTTCCCCTACATGTCGGGAGACTGGGGCTGATTTATATGGGTAGCTTGTCTCTGCATCAGGCGATGGTGCTGTAATTGTTATAAACGTTGTTTGCTTTCCTTGCCTTCCAGAGGGTGCTGCTGAGGAGAACTGCTTGCTTTTGTTAAAAGCCATCTCAGGGATTTAACACTTCAGGAAAACAGCCTCCTCAGAGCAGGCTTCACCAGCAATTCTGTTAATTGAACTCAGAGCCAACCTGCGAAAGTTCCTGCTCTTTGCTTCCTGCTACTAACTTAACAGGAGAAGCTCTCCCAACGGCCCTCCCCAACCAGCTTAGCCTCCAGATTCTCCAAAGCCCATCAACCATGGCTATCTGTCTTCTAGCAGTAATATTTCACACGGGCAAAAGTTAAATTTTTGTATGACAATGGACATTTTGTGTACAGTGAGGATGCAAAACTTTAAAAGAACCACAAAAGCAAAAGGGACAAATCAGAAGAGGAGATGCTTGCAGGTGACCTCTCAAGCTTGGAGGAAAGGAGCATTGACTTTTGAGGTCTGAGGCTCTGCGATTCGGCACAGCTACAAAAGGTCAGCTTATTGTTGTCAGAGGATTAATAAAGCATGATAAAACTGGAAAGTGCCTTCTCAAACAGACACCAGGGCTACAGAATTCTGTTTCTTTATTGCTATATTAAAAAATTCTGCAGCTCGCTGACTGATGTCCTTGGCAAAGACCTATAATCTTGATCTGAAGAAGACAAAAAATGTCCCAAGTGGACAAAATGGGGTCTCGTTGGTCCACCATTCACACTGTTAAGAGATTTGTGTCTTTCTTTTAATTTGAATTTCTTCATTTTTACCTTCCAGCATTTTTGGAATTCCATTTTGCACTGCTCAGCTGAAGAGTACTTTAGCACCCAAAAATTTCTGACTTAACATTTTATTCACAGAGGGCTATCTTGAGCTCACTATCCAATGGCCTTGGCTGCTTGTCCCATCAGTCTGCAAGGATACCTTACAAGTTAAGTGGTGGTGGTAGGATATCATCTGTAATAGTAAGCTAGGATCTGAAAGTGCCCACAATTTAGACTATGTAGCATACATTTCAAGCAAACATTTCCTTATTTTGATGAAAGAGAATGGTAGAGACAAATACAGAAATGCAGAGGAGGAGGTGCTCCAAGAGAAAATCAAATGAATACTGACTTACATACACACATGCAAATGGCATTTCTACATTGTTCACTTGCTGAAAGTCTCTAATGCTTTACAAAATAAGGTTAAAAACATAATAAATAGAAGATAATGCAAAATCTAATATAGATTAAAACTTACATAGAGTGAAATGAAGGTAGAACCAAAGCTGTTATCTGAGGGACTGTAGTTCTGTGAGAAGGCACAGTGAATGTCTTTACACTTCTGCCAAACTGCTGTCACCATAGCAAAGCTATGATAATGAGCTGGTATAAATGAGCCGTGTATCTGTGCCCTGCCCAAACAATTTCTGAATTATTGTCACTTGTAATATCCCTTTTATACATTTCCAGTACAAGCAACACTACTCTTTCTTACCCTTCTCTTTGGGCTCAGCAACATGCTATATTCAGAGGAATGTTACAGATCCCCGCAATAGCAGTGGCAGTGTTTGATTATGATAGAAAAGTGGTTGCACGTTGAAGAAAAGTTATGGGAAAGCAGCTTCCATTCCTTTATTACGTAGAGTCTGGGGTACATCTTTTCCTGTGGTTGCTATGATTGGCAACAATCTTCCAAAATCATTTACATCACCTGCAGCTTGATCATTTTATCTGGAGATGCTACGGACCAAGCCTTTTGCATTTACCACTGAGCTGTGGTTCCCTTTAGTCTTTGTTATACATGTTTCATACAACACTTAACACTCAGTTCAAGGTCTGCTTCATCTGAGAGGTGTTGCTCCTCTCATCGTGTGTTCTTTCCTTATTGTGCATCACAATTCGAAAAGCCTTTTAAAATTGAGCCCTCTTTGTCACAATTTTTGTCTCATTTTAACCAATGGGCAGTTTTGCTATCCTCTCTCAGCCCCTTGAAATGTAGTGTACTTTACAGACAGCTCCTCTGGCTGCATTTAAACCCTTGGATTTCAACTTACATGCCACCTGGACTTCAGTTTGCCTTTGCAACAGGGCTCCCATACGATTGCGAACGATACAACGGTAGAAGCCAGCGTGGGTACGGTCCAAGGACGTGATCATGTACCTTGAGAAAGAGAAGGACACACACAAGAGAGAAAGGGCGATGACTAAACCGATCAATGCAGTACATGATCAAGGAGGTACATAGCCAGGGCAACTGTAATCTCATATATCTCCTGACAGGCTAAAGTGAATTACTGTTGTCTGCACTGTGGCAGCATGGCCTACATCTACACAAGTATTCATTATTTTCTTGTTGATTGATTACATGACAGTTTTTATCCTCTGTTGCTTGGGCTGAAAATAATATATATATATATATATATTTAAAAATTTCTGCTCTCGTAAGCATTAAAAATTCAGAGGATCTGAAGAAAACAGCAGGTAGGACATGCTGGCATCAAATGATCTTACCAGGTACAGAACATGGCCTTTCGGATATTTTGCATTTTAATCAGGGACTCTATGGGCTTTATTCCCACAGACACACCCCAATTAAAGGAGAGGGCTACATCCTGGTTAGCTATCTGTCTGCCCCGGAACATGTTCCTTCTGTTCCACCTCTGTAATTCTGAGGGCTTTGTATTTTAAACTCTACTGGGAGAGAAACTGACCACATCACTGCAGATGAAATGAGCTAACAATGCATATATTCTGGGCAAAATGGGAAGTTCCTCTGTAAGAGTATTAGTTGGAGTTCCAAGTAAAATGGTACTTAATTAGGGTTATAGTTCTTGAGAATTCTTTCTCTCGCTCTCTCTCATTATTCAAAAGTAGCCAAGATGCTTGAAAACAAGCATTACAATATAATGTTATAAGTTGCTGGGTTGAGGAAAAAAACACACTTGTGTAGTGAGCCCACATATACCCTGCAACTATAAAGGAAACAAACAAACAGTCATGTTTAGACTCCAAAAGGAGTGAAACAGAGTTGAAGGAATATAGTATATAGTTAAACAATTAACATTTAGAGGGAAAGAAGTTGGTAGGGGGAAGAACTACTGAACAAGAAGAAATAAAATATTTAAAATAAGGTTAATATCTATGTTAATACATTTACAGTCATAATGTATGATATAATATTGTGTTCTTTATAATATGTCATGTTCTTTTATACATTATTATTTTTTTAATAAAAATATTTCCGAAAGGAATGAAACCATCCTTAGTTGTGTTAAAATTGTCACTCAGTTAAGTCCTTGGTTATTGCAATAAGGACCAATGATAATTTGGGTGAAGGAGGGAGAGAGGAAGGGAAGAAAGATAGGTAGAGAATTATTGCTCCAAGGCATTGCTGGGCTATGTAGGATTTGCCTGCAAGGACTTCAGGTTTAGTCCCAGGTCACCAGGGATTAGAACACTTGTGAGAAAGAGCAGAACCTCTGGCAGGGAAGATCATATAAGCTTCTGTTGCTCCCTTGTACGCTGCTCAGCAGTACTATACTGCCTCCCCAGACAAATACATGCTGTAATGCACAATTCTCTTGGGCCATTTGCATGACACTGTACCTTTGAATTGCAAAATCCATATTCCAGCCCAGGCCTCTCCTGTTTTGCAAAACAACAGCATATCCATGCTGCTTTCAGCTGTGCCACTGTATCCTTTCCCATCTGCCCACACCTCCGTTTGTAGTTATTTTAGGAGAGGATGGGGCTTTACCATGACAAGTAGCTGGCAAGTTTTCAGAGGCCACTCCCATGGCCTCCTTCTGAAACACTTCTTGTCGGAGGAACTGCGGTTGGACTGTGTACAGTGCTTAAAATGCCAGTGTCACTTTCTGGAAGATGTTGGGCTTCTGAACTCCTGACTTTGACTTGATGATTCAGGACTTCAAGGAAAGCACTTCTCTGTTCTGTGACATGAACATCAAAAACTGTCAAAATGAAACAAACCAGAGCAAGAGGCCAGAGCTTTTGAGCTTGCATGGTTTCGGGCTCTGTAGCAGCCATATTCCATGGTCATGCTCATATTGAGAAAAAGAAGGGAAATGAGGCTGCAGGTTTCTAGAAAGAAAGATCTCTACTTACATCTCCAGAAGAGCACTGCAGTCCTCTTTGTTACCCAACCTTTCCTCAATCTCAGTAGCCTTAAATATGGCATCTATAGAAATGGCCACTGTCTCTGTAGCATAGTATAGCAACACATTCCTATTCCCCTCCCTCTTTATCCATGGCTGTGTAAAATATAGATTTTTATTTACTTGCCAACCAGAGAGCTCTAACAATGTGCTATGGAAAAATGGACTTATGTTCAAACAGCTTTGATGCACACTTCTCATTCAGGCAGCTGAGCTGGTGGCTTCCATGTCACTAGGGCTGCGGATCTCCTCTGGTCTTAGTCTGATCTTTAAAGGCGCTATCCAAGGTGCTTAATCTATTTAGGGGAGAAGGTTCAGTACAACGTATCTTTTGAAATGCAGATTAAAACCTGGAGTGGATTCAGTGCCCTACAGGCATGGAAGCCACCAATCAATAGGGCATCAGTGGCTCCTGAAAGATGACAAGACTGAGGAGAATCTTGTTATCCCTCTTACCAGATAATGGCTTTTAAAAAAGGTTGGACGCCACTCAAATGAGAATTTGACAGATCTGGTGAACTTGAGGAATAAGTTTGTATAACAAACAGTAAGTAGAACTGTTTCAGTTTGTACTGGAATAATCACTTTGCATTCGGTAGATGGGATAAATATGTTTTTCACCATGATAAGAAGACTGAGGAAAACTGCTGCAGTACATGCATTTTCAAAGCATGAATAGGAGGGTGTAGGCGATGCATTTCAGGATATGGTGTGGGAACATCTGGGGAAATAAACAGGGAAAACCATGGAAAAATGGATGGAGTGGTGGAGTGGGGCTGTGGGTTCAGAGCAGGGTGAGGGCTAGCTAGAAAACACATCCCTTCAGGCTGCAGATACATGTTAGCAATCTGGAGATAGAGAATTAATCTTAAGCATTCATACATTTCCTCGGTAGCAATGAGAGAAACCAGAAAATGGAGACTCAGAGGAAATAAGTAAAGAAATCCAGGCTGCTTCCAGCTCCCACATCCTTAAATTTAATCAAGTACTAAAAAGTGCCGGAGGCTCTTTTGATAGGAGTTTGTTTGTTCTTTCCAATACACAGTTTAAATTAAACTTTAATAATGAGAGGAGATCATCTAATGGTTGCTGCAAAGTCTAGAGACAATTCTCACCCAGTGCACACATGTGGCTGTTTGTCTGCAGCATGCAGAAAAAAAATAATCAGCTCTGCTACCTTGGGATAAAGAGGGCAAGCGAGCCCCATGCAACAGAGCCAGTGAGTTCAGTATCTGCACTCTTGACATTGACACGCTGGCTGCTTATAAGCAGCTGCAAGCCAGGAGACTCTCAAGTACAGAGGATGATTGAAATTCTTGTTCTAGGGCATCAAGAAGACACTAGTGCTTTAGCCTGGCAAGGACAACAGTGCATGAGAGGCACCAGAAGACACAATGCCACTCCAAAAATACCTGATTGCTTGAAACAACAATGTCTGTGGGATTTGCGAACTGCTGGAGGGGCCCTCTTGTGTGTCCCATTATGCTGTTGGAGGACATGACAATGTGCCTTATCTGCTGTGTTACTCCAGTAATGCAATGCCCTCCCCTCTGAGGTTTGCTTAGTGCCAACACTGCTATCATTTCAGAGTCAAGTGAAAACATTCTTTACAAAAGCCCTTGGGGCTGATATCTTTGGCTAGAGGATCATATATAGCTGTTTATATATAACAATAATAACACAACTATAGCAACAATAACAACAATAATGATGTTAAAGTCTTTTAGAACTGGAGGACACAGGTTTAGCCAGTATGGGCATAGAGGCTGGAGATGCCATACTAGGTCTCAGAATATCCGAGTTCAACCCCCCTCGGCCATGAAGCTCACTTGGTGACTTTGGGCCAGTCATTCTCACTCAAACTGACCTGCCTCACAGGCTTACTGAACGCACAAAAATGGAGGGAAAGACCATGTGCGACACATCGGACTTTTTGGCACAAACACAAGATATAAGCATAAAATATAAATAACAACAGCAACAAAAAAACACCAATAATTTAATGTTCATCTTTTATGGCCATGCCACCATGGTGATGGCGATTGTTAATATTGTTGTTGTGACTGTATTTATTTATATCACAGTTTGGGACTCAAGGCCACTTACAACAGACTAAAAAATAGTTAACAATTCCCAAAACACAAAATTTAAAAAGTGATTAAACTACAAAAAATTTAAAATCAGCTAAACACATTACCATCAAAGAAAGCAAACAAACAAAAACATAACCCAACAAAGACAACCCATAGAAACCCCCAGTCCGTTGTTTAGTATGACCAGTCCTGAAAGGCCTGTTGAAATAGAAAGGTATTCTTTTTTTTATAATGATTTTATTGTAATTCCAATGTATAAAACATACATTCTTCATTGTACATTTACCAAACTGTTACAGTTTCCTCCCACTCCTCACCAGATTACATAAACTGTTATATCATTGTCATGTTATATTTATGCATTGCAATAAGTCGATTACATTATCAAGATAGTTCCTGCATTTCAAACCCAGTTTAAAATAGAAAGGTATTCTTTAATTGTCTATGGAAGGAGAGCAAGGAGGGTGTCAGTCTAAAATCTCTGGGAAGGGAGTTCCAGCTTGTGAAATGTGAAATGTACCTTAAGAGTGGTGGTACAGAGAGCAATGCCTCCCCAGAAGATCTCAAAACATGGGCAGATTCCTAAGAGAGAATGTGGTCTTTAACCTGAAAATGCCCAAAGCTACACAGAGATTCTAATGCAGAAACGGGGACTTATATTGGATCTCTTCCATGTAAATCCCCTATTCTATGAGCTCTGATCTTGTACATGATGTACATTATATACAATGGTCTTCCATGTCTCTTTACTCATTACCAGAGTCATGAACTAGCTATATGATGTGGCAACACACGTCTATTCCAAAGTGATGCCAAGGAGGAATTGATGCGACATGGGCAGAATAGAATGGAGGCATGTGGCTGCCATGGAAATAATGATATGAGTAAAGTCAGATACTGTTACTCTCAAAAAAAGAGCATCCCTAAATGAGTATGTGTCAGTGCATTTCCCCATTTCTATTTCTGAATACTATTCAAGGCTTCCGGTTCCAAAGTCAGCATCAACATGATTAAACTCAGCTATAGAACCTCAAGTCAAAGACCATCCTGTTATTTCACTCCAGCTCATGTTTAATCTTCCCTCTTCCTTAATCTTGCAACCAGTACTTACATGAAAAAGCCCTTATGTTCATGCCCACCTTGCTCATCCCTCTCTTTGCACCCTTGTACTTGATGTGTCATGTCATGGTTTCTGGGAAAACATTGTTCCTTGCTATATCCAGAACAGTAAACAAAGTTTTTCACAAACCCAGGCCTACAAACCATGATAATTTCGAATTTGTAGTGCTTTATGAACTGGCAAACTATGATTTCCTGAAGATCAGGAAGCAGAAGATATGGAGGAAGGATGGGGAGAGGAAAAAGAACACAGACATACGTCTCATCTACATGAAGCCAAGTTGTAACTTCCACTAAAACTGACTCTTATCTTGCCCTTGCCATGTGACTTGTCAGACCTCAGTAGAGTTCTCTCTGCTCCTCTATTCTTTCATGCTGGCCTGTCGCCTGGTTTGTTTCTTGTCTCCCAGTAGTGATTCACCCTCCAGTTTCTTCCCAATCTCTGTTATTAGTGTATCAAGAAGTACAGGAATCCCCAGAGCTTGGAATGTTATGCTTAAAAATTAATTTGTTGCCATTAATTGTAGGAAATGAAGATGATAATTAGTTAATGCTGGAGGGGCATGCTTGAATTTGTTGTGTTAATGGTTGATTAATTCACAAATTAAGTCATTACTAAGAAATTAATTAAATAAATGAATTAATAATAAATAAAACACAAGGTACAATAGTACACAGAATCATCATCCTTGTATCCTTGGAGCCAGAAAAATGGTCTTTGGTTCTACAAAGCATTCCCAAAACCACTTCTCTCTCCATGATTACCTGGAAGTAAAAAGAGCAGCACAGGCCAGCAAACCAGTTTACCAATGTCCATTCAGAAGTATGAAGGACTGGATTTATCCAGCATAAGCTCTGGCAGCCAATGAGGGTATCTAAAACTCATCCCTTCAAATCTCCTCAGAAGCACAGAAACACCCCAAACTAATACTTATCCATCTATTTATAAGACACATGTACACCATATGTGGCCATGAACATTCCACTCCATCATTCTACACCATATGTATCCATCCATTTACACAGATAACCAATCCATCCATCCATCCATCCATCCATCCATCCATCCATCCATCCATCCATCCATCCACACATCTTATCCATCTATAGGTTCCAATAGACTTAAACATGTGTGTCTTCAGCACAAATATAATAGAAATACACAGGTCAAGATTCTTTGGGGTATCTATTTCAGTTTATTTCTGACAGGGTAGGTCTGGTACTGCAGTGGTGGTAGAAAGGAAAATACTGTGTCCACAGCAACTATGAGGGAATTAAGATAAAGTCAGTGTCTTTGTCACTGAGAAAAGACTGCTGGCTCTGAGTAGTCTATTTCTCCAATGGATGGAGTGTGTGTGTGTGTGTGTGTGTGTCTCCTGAGAGGCAAGGCACTTGGGAAGACTGGTTTGGACAAAGACCTGCCCCACGGCCTGAGCAATTGTTCCGGCCAGCCTTTCTAAACACCTTCCCTCTGAGGACACCTCTGGAAAACAGACATTGGACAAACAGAAGGGCAAGAGAACTGGAAGTCCTCTTTTCCTGATCACATCTTTGCCTGACTTCCTTCACAAGCAAAAGTCTAGCTGCTACGCTAATAAACTTTAATATTACTACAGAGCACCATTATGCTTCCATATAGGTTGGCTGGCCAAAATGATGGGCTTCTGTCCCTTTAAGCATTGCACAGAAGGGGGGTGGAATTTCACCTGACAATCCTAATGCTGGGTACAATTTGCCCAATATCTAAAACCTGAGGGTTTTTGAAGAACAGAAATGAAGTCAAGCAGCCAGCCCCAAAGTAAACCTTTAAAATAGGAGTGGAAATTATAAAGCAAGAGAACACAGGTGAGGATTTTCTTAGTAGCTGACCCCAGGCTTTGCAACTCCCTTCCCAGAGAAGTTAGATGGGCACCCTCTCTACTTTCTTTCTGCAGCCAAGTAAGGACTTCTTTATTTTGACAGGCAAAGGATAAGTTAGGACGGAGGGCCCATTCCACCTAAAGAAAGCAGTGGATCTTGCTGACTGTTGCGTGTGTTCAGTGATATATATTTTAATCTGGTTTTAATTTTTTGATTGTTTGCTCTCATTTTAACTTTTGTGCCTTGTGAATTGTTAACATTTTTTTTTATTTTGCTGTAAGTCTGAACTGGGAAAAAGGTAGGATATAAATAAATATAGTCATCATCATCATCATTATCATCATCACCATCACCTGTTGGACCCCCAAGCTTGAATAATTTGTTTTAAAAAATCAATGTCACAGAGACTTTCTCCCCAACATATATACACACGCGCACAGAAATCATGGAGGCCACCAGAAGCAGTAACTTAATGTTAATCACCTCCACATCTCCCTCAAAGCCCCTAAAATCCCACAAATCTGTGGTTGAATCTAGAAGTTGTATTTGCAAATAACTTCCAGGTGTGCCTTTTGGTCCAGTTTTGTGTCTGAAGATGACACAGTGCAACCTATCATGTGGGAATTCGGGGGAGGGGGTTAAAAACTGGCCCTCACACCTCCCGTAGCTGCTGCCCATCTCAAACCGAAGCTTTAAAAATGTATACACCACAGAATTTGCTGGGGCTTCTCTGTAACCCCTGACCTCACTCCAATCATTCTCACCCACCATGGCAAGTAGGCAAGGACAGCACAGCAGCAACTTTTGGTCCTTCAAAGCAGAGGTCAGTTGCTACCTGTCTTTAGTGTGGGATTAATTTAACCTTTAAAGGAAACCAGGCCTTGCCCACCAGTGTCCAAACAGGCAGGCAGAAAATGATTGGCTTTGAGGTAGCCCCTTAGCCTGTCCCTCCTTGAGACATTTCAGTAGACCCTAGAGCAGGGATGGGAAGACATTATCGGCCAGGGTGTGTGTGTGTGTGTCAAATTTCTATTTGGGAAAATCTCAGGGGATACAGTGGGTAGTTCTATGGGCATAGGCAGTAAAATGGTGGGTGCTAGGGTTGCCAGAATGAAAACTGGAGAGGTTATGTAGAAGAGGGTGTTTCAGCAGATATTTCTTGTTACAGCTTAGGACCAATCTATCGGAAAGACTTTTATCTCCCCATAGCTTTGTTGTTGTGTGCCTTCAAGTTGTTTCTGACTTATGGCAATCCCAAGGCATATGACTTATGGCAATCGCAAGGCAATGGGGTTTTCTGGGACTGAGAGTTACCAGACCTTTAAGATCTACAACAGTGTGTGTGTGTGTGTGTGTGTGTGTTCTCTCAGTCCTTCTTAGTCACTGCTCCCACACTCTGGAGTGTCCTACTGTGAGGGGCTAGGCTACTCCCCTCCTTTCTTTCCTTTCACTGGCAAGCAAAGACCTTTTGGTTTAAGCAGCTTTAAATGTGTAAAAAGGGAGGCTTTTTAGTGAGATGTGTGTTTATATTCTTAGCTTTTATATATCTTTGAAATTACTTTATGCTGTTTGATGTAGTGATTTTTAATTGTTTTTGAAAATGTTATGGTTAAGTTTTTAAATTGATCCTCTTTGGAAGCTGCCTTAGGTCCTGCTCTGGGAGAAAGGCAGCATACAAATGAAACAAATTACTTGGTTGTTGTGTGACAAGCAACACCTGCCAAAATCCTCTCTTCTATACAGCCGTTAAAGGTACAGGATCCCTCTCCAGTTTTCAATCTGGCCACCCCATGCAGATGCAGATGCAATGGATGATTTCACCAATACATTGTAGCGCAAGAGCTCTGAGGTGTGCAAAATCTCAACAGTCTGTCACCAGAGCTGCTCCCAAGTCATGCAAAACCCTGCCAGTCCAAGCTCATTTCCTTGAGAAAACCTTCCCAGAATCACTCCTTATCTCCAATCTCTAATCACTGAGAGGAGATAAGGGCTGAAAAGCTCACCCTCAGGTCCTTCCCCCCTCTAGGAAATAGATTTTGAGGCCAATATAGTGGAAAAGCACAGCACCCCCAATTGAAGAACCTCTTTGTTCATTAGACAAAGACAACAATCAATATAGTGGATGGGATGGGGAGGGGGATGGCATTGTTTGGGCTCACTGGGGGTTGGAGGGATCTTATTGAATCTTAATGTTGATTCTAACATGTTTTTCAAAGTCCTGGGGATTCCTCTGTTAAGGAACAGTGTTGCTGTGTGCGTTTAAGTCACTTCCAACTTATGGCAAACTTATCATTAGATTTGTTCAGAGAGTGATTCCCTTTGCCTTCCGCTGAGTTAAGGAAAATAGGCAATAAAGAATGCACTCATGCATTTATATGTAGCAGAAGGAAGAACATTGCAAAATGCTGTGATGAAGAGGGATTGCACAGGCTTGGGTTTTGCTTCTTTTGGATAAGGCAGGTCTTTCTTCTGTCTGAATTCACTGATGAATCTTGTTCTCAGCTTACATACTTTGTATTGCTCCCCTTCTGCTGCACTCCTCTCTGTACCTACACAAAAGTAAATACAGTCCCATACAAGACTGTATTTGCTTTCAACTGAATGTGAACTCCACTGCTGATCCCCTGCCGCCCAAGAACCTTCTCAGCTTCAAGCCAGTAGCCCCTCTCATTTCAGCTGTTTCATGATTTCTAATGCAGTGGTTCCGAAAATAAGCCTCAACTCCACCCAAAGCAGTCTTCTTCCCTTTCCCAGGTTAGCTGCAACATTTAATTCTGGACAGACACTGGAGGAATTCCTCATGGGGCTACTCTCACACTGTGTTCACTGAAAGAGCAGGTTGTTCATTCCAGCAACACTCAGATCCATCTGAAGACTCTATGTGATGTCTGGACAAAACTCAAAGCCAAAGCTCTAGGATGCTGGCAGAGGAAACAAGGACCTGAGGGCTGTCCTGTCTTGTCAAGGCCATATGCCAGTTTCTGCTTGCTTGCTTGCACACTCTCACTCTCTTTCTGCCTATTTGCTCTTCTTTGCTCTTTAATCTGTGAAAACCCTTGCCAACTGGTCAGAAAGCCAGTCTCCAGTTATTCAGTGTCAATAAGAACTAGACATGAATTGCAAAATTCAATGCAGAAAGGGAGATTAGCAGTTCTTGATGTGAAGGATGCTGTCATTACAACCCCTCCACCTACCCTCCACAGTTTTACAAGCCTAATGAAAGAAATGGGAATGATGTTTCATCCAAATTCAATACACTGGTCTATTCAGCCTCAATACCATGATTACAGGGTTCTTCTATTCCCCTACACAAGAGAATGTCTCAAGTTAACCTACAGGTGGCAGTACAGGACACCCCAACTCTAAAACCACCAATCAAGTTAAATTAGGTCAACGACCATAGCAGTTTTCATGGGAAGTTTGTATCACTATGCCTCTTCTCTCAAGGTCTTGATATTGGTTTTTTATTGGTGGAATGAAAGGACAATGGAAGAGTCTAAAGAAGGCATGCCAGAGACTATCAGCATCCCTCCCATTATACCAGTGAAGGAAACCATGGAATTCATCTATAATTAGCATGAATGAGCGAAGATATTATTAGCTGGCAGGAATGCTCACTCTGGGCCACATTTGGGCTCTGTGTCAACAGGCAGCACCCCAAAAGTTGTCAGTAATGCCTAGAGAAGATACTTAAGCTTGATGGCTTGTAATGAGGTAAATCCAAATTTTCTATCAGGGGTTTCAACCTTTCTTCTAGGGGCCTGAAGCCAAAGGGTGGTATCAGTATGTTGGGGGTATTTTCACGAATCAAGGATTTTAAAGGGACAGCCAATTTGGTTGCCAGAGCTCCTTTCTGCATTTTAGACTCAGACCCAAAGACAGTGGTGGAAAACGGAGGAGTGAAATTATTCAGAAGGGCTCCCTCCTCTGGATCCAGATATTAGAACTGCTGTGATATTCTAACTTTAAGATCCTTCTCATGACACTAGATGCACAAGGCTGTTAGACATCACAGGCTGAACGCAGGCATAATATTTTAAGAGCAGGTACAAGGCATTCTTGGCTCACTATCTGAGCTGAGAATCCACACAATATATATATGCATACCTGTATTTTGTCTTGTTTTTCTCCAGAAGTGTTAGATGGGACTGTCTTTCTTCTGTTTCAAAGTGGTATGCAAATCTGTGTATAGTCATCTGGTATATGCTTACTTATTTGAGCGTGTGTGCATGTGTCTTAAATGCTCCAAGGATTAGGCTTGCTAATGATGTCACAGGAGCTGTGCAACAGGTATCCTTCACAGACACATTTTTCACATTCTTGGCTGAGCCATCTTGAAAATCTGCAATAGCTTTCTCCTCTATTACCCCGCTCCCAGGAAAGAGGGAACATGGTTGGAGAGAAGTCCACTTGTTTACAGAATAGCAGAAGAACAAATTACTCTCTTACTACTAAAATTATTCCATCTGTGTTCACCTAAACTATTCTGTGTAAGAATCAAATTACTGGAGTAAGTGATGCCTTTCCAGTTTTTGTGATGGCTGTTTCAGGCCTGCTGCATGCTGTGCGCATTATGTATGTGAACTGGAAACTTACAGTCCACTTCTGTGTCTGAACCAAGGAGCACACACAATGGTCTCATGCTCAGGGGTACTCACCCTTTCCTATTTTGACCCATTATGTCAGAGTGACATGACATAAGGTACATTGCAATTTAACATGGTGGGTACACCAACTGAACAGTGAAAGTGGGGGTATCAGCCCAGAAGAAGAAAACAATATTAAGAATGAGGAGGGCAGGTAGGCGTCAGTGATAGACCTTGCTGGGGCTCCAAATAGTGGACCCCCCATTTCATCATTTCTCAACAGGGCAAAAAAAGAGACAATGAAATTTCAGCTCAGTATTAAATGTAGTCTAGGAGTATCCCTAGAGGTCAAGTATGAACATCACTTTGGGCCCTGCTACTACATCTGTATTAGGAGATCCCAAAATTTATCCTGAAATGAGATAACCTTATCACAGTGTTAACTAGCTTCTATGTAGAATAAAATTCTAATACAAAGACGTTTACCCTGAATTTAAAATATTCCCAGCTTAGAAGTGTTCTGCAACTGAAGTTGAACATTTAGGGGCCGCTGGCTAATAAATTTTCATGACCTACACGTTGCAAAAAGTAAGCTGATGAGGCAAGGAAAGGCAGTCTGAACTCGGCTGTTCTGCCTAAGCCAAGAGTTGCACATGAGGGAAGTACAGTCATCCCTCCACATTTGCAGGTTTGACTTTAATGGATTTGATTATGTGAGAGTTTATACAATCTCTGTCCCCCCACCATAGGTGCTTTTCCCCTAGCAAAACCTTGACTCTCAGCAGCTCCGATCAGGCTACACAACCCTTTAAGATCCTGCCTCTGGACCTCCTCCTCCTCCACCACCAGCTACTGCCTGGCCAACTAAGGAGAGCTCACAGGCTGATACCTCAGCATCACAAACCCTTTCTCAATGCCTCCCCCCAACACCCAGGGAAGGAGAGAGGCAAGAGAGAAAGTATAGGGCTACCATGTTGATCTGTCCCCTTTCCCTCTTCTTTCCCTGCTCTGGTTTGGATCCTATTCTTCCCACCATGCTTCAGCCCCCTTCCACAGACACATACATTTTGATATTTGTGATTTTTCCACTCTTGTGAGGGTCCTGTGCCCCTAACCCTAACAAATGTGGAGGGCCAACAGTATAGCAAAGATCAAGCTCCCTACCCTGGTCAACAACCACAATAGAACAAAGAACAAGATGCCTGAAGCCCTATCTACCAGAGTCCACACACACACACACACACACACACACACACACACACACACACACACACAGGCACACAAGCCTGACATGGCAGATGCCAGTACGACTGTGTCGCCTGTGGAAGGAAATGGGGCAAGAAATTTCTGGCAGCTGGCTTGACAGAAATGTCAGGTTTCATAAGATGGCAAGATTCTAATGCCAATGATGTTAAGGGAGTAAAATTATCTGTAGAAAGTGATGGTGATGGTGGTGGGAGCCTCTGACCACCACCTACCACCTGGCAGCTGTTGTTGTACACTGTTTCAGCAGTTGAGTCCTTGAGTGTCAGTGCTGATATTTAAAATGATCCTCACTTGCTTTAAATAAGATATTTCAATTCCACCAAGCTGTCAGCAGCTGAGGCCGACACCGGGAATAATGGGCAGACTCTCCTTGTATTGTCCTAGTTAATAAATCAGCCACAACATGAATGCAGAAGAAGGAGAGAAGAACAACACAAACACACACACACACTACTGCAAGCACCTAAATGTATGCAGACCTAAAAATGTTAAA